>CM075214.1:23868967-23931346 GCA_037577465.1 Liposcelis bostrychophila | reverse complement strand
CTTTCGTGTAGGACAGAAAATATTTGTGCTTTAGTCCTCATTGTAATTAAAAAAAAAATGACCTAATTCAAAAGCTGACTACTAAATATTCTTTTTTAAAATTCAACGCCCAAGAATTTCGTCGCCACAAACGTAGTTCTTGCAGTCTGTGATTATCCTTTAATCAAAAAAAAAAGTTGCTTTTTTTTTTTTTTTTTTTTTTTAACTTGGAGGAAAAAAAAAGAAAATGTTGAAACGGCCAGATAATGGAAGCAAGAGGCGTGTTTTACCCCTCCTTTCCTTCTCCTTTTTTTTTGTGATGAAGGAAGGAATGACAAGTTGAAAGTACTAGACAAAACACTTCTCTTCCAGTCTAGATCATGACGTCTGATTTATCACTTTCAAAGGTTTCTGATCCCCTCTTGGTACTATTTTCTTTTCCTTTTATAAAGAGAGGGATAAAAATTGCGTACGTAGTATCCGACCGCAAGGAATATTTATCCGGGATTTTTTCCTTTTGTTTCAGGTAAAGGGGAAAATGCTCCTACTCGTCCTCCACCTCTTCTCCAAGAACCAAGGTTCGGCGCAGGTCCAACGCCTTATAGTAAGTGTAAAATGCAAATTTGTTTTTTTCAATTTCTTTTATTGACGTTACAATTATTATTTTCTTTTTTTCTGAAGGACCTGACGCCGGACGAACTCACCCTGGAGGTCCCTTCGGAGGGGCCGGCGACCGATACGACGACTTCCACGGCGGAGGGGGTGAATACGGGGATCATTTCATGTCCGATCGCTTCCCAAATCCACACACGGATCGTTTCAAAGGAGATTTCGGAAGAGAGCCCGTGGTACCCAGTCCTGGAAGCCGGCCGGGGAGCGGGTTCCGGGGATTGCCGGCGGTGACGCCCACGGGAGCACCCGGCGGACCGACGGGTACGGGTTCGGTAATGATGGTCTACGGCCTCGACACCAAAAAACTCAACTGTGACAGACTGTTCAATTTATTCTGTCTTTACGGAAACGTGGCAAGGGTACGTATCGGATCATTTTCCAGCGCAGGTGTGAACCGTAACATTAAGGGCACATTCAATTATTACCTAAACACGTTTGGGAAGGGGGGGGGGGGGTCAGGTCAATTTTTAAGTTATTTGAAAAATCGAGAGAGATAATACTGAGGCCAGTGGAAATGAAACACCCGATCTCTCACTGTCATGGCGAGTCCTCTACCTTTAAGGTAAAAGGTAGAAGATGGTAAAAGGACAACTCCGTAAATATTAACTCTCTTAAGAGTAAACATCAGACTTGGTAGTAGACCATTCTGCTGCTACGATCGATTTGTTCTGCTAATGTTAAACTTATGGATCGATGAACGTTAAGATTTCACTGATGCGTACTCTTTAAGTGATGATTTATGATACATTGCAAGTTGAACGCGTTGAACATCTTTTTAGTAACCGCAGATTAATGGTTTTGAGGTAGGATGTTGTTTTTTCTTTACAAGAGGATAAGAAGTTAAAAATGGCCAAATTATGCTTAGAAACACTTGAATAGTTCCTAATATAAATTTTTGAAATCTGCCTCCTCTGAAGATTTGAATCGTTGATTTCGAAACTGAATCAAAATTTAGTAAAATAAAAATTCAAATGGCGAAACGGCTTGTATCTAATCACGGCCGTATAGACAGTCCTTAAACTTCCCATGCCGTTCATGTCCCGCTGTAACTATGCACATTTTAGTTCTAAAACGGGCCATCGATGGCGCTGCGATCTTAAAAAACGCAACATGTCTAATTATTTAAGTTGGGGCTGGGACTCTCATGGCGGCCATATTTATTTCATCGTTACTAACTTACATTTACGGTGGTTTACCCGTTTATGAAAATGCTTAATAATGTTCCGGTACCTAATAAATTCCATTCAATATTTTTATTACATTTTCATGAAAAAAAAAAATAAATAAATAAATCACAAAAATTACAAGGGAAAGTCGCCGCCATTGTTGTTTACAAATCTCAGCGGCCAATCAAAAAGCGCCTCGCAGACAAGTAGCGCTTACGGTGGTAGAAAGGAAGAACTAATTTTCGCCTTGTTAAGCGGGACAAGATCTTGCATGTATACGGGATAGGAGTTTCCGGACCTGTTTATATTGCCGTAATTCTAATTTACTGTAATAGAGGTTATTACTTAAACGCAAAGCATCATGGATTATTCCCACATGCTTTGCGTTTTGGGAGAAGCAGCAGCAATTTTAATGGGCGCAAATCATTATTATGATTTGCTTTGTTAATCTGAATTTTTCCTCGGAGTGAAATTTAAAAAATGGCATCACTCACTTTCAAATCATGTTATTTTTATGAAGAACGTAAAAATTAATTTAATTGCATTTACTCGCCATAATTATGTTTACAGACGGTTATCATTCATATTATCATAACAATATTTTAATATATTTTGTCGCTTTTTTCATTAAAATAGCATTCTGAAGTAGAGTAATCATTTTTTTATTTTGCTATACTCCCAAAAGAAAAATTGAGATAAAAACCAAAAATATGATAATAATGTGTTTTCGCGTCATTTTCAATTTAATTTTGTTTGTTTCTACTCGCAAACTTATGGGAACAACCATGATGCTTTGCGTTAACGTAATAGCTTATTGTAAAATTAGAGTAATCATCAGTCGTGGCAGCAGACTAACCGTATGTTACTCTACGGGGAAATAAAGACAAATTTAAAACAAAATTATAAACCATAAGGGTCGAAAGTGTGATTCATTCAGAATAGCGGCTCGTGATCAGGAAGTTAAGCAGCTTGATGACGGCCAGCTACTGGAAGGGTGACCGCCGACACTCCTGCCCTCTACAGGCTTGTAGAATCTACAGTTACAGCCATCTTAACCTCGTTTGTAATACGTAGATCCCTCAAACGCTAAGTTGGATATATATAAAATTGGATAACATAAAAAAAATTGATCTCTTTATAGACATGGCACTCATAAAAACGAATTCATTCTAAAAGCAAGTAGATGGCGATGGCATCAACCGACCATTAACTCTCCCCTTCTCCTTTCTCCTCACCTTCCCTCCACAGTAAAAAAAATAAAAAAAAAGTATACCATAAATATTTTTTTGTCATGCGTCAATAACTAACGAGATTTAAAATTACTTACGAAGATGAATAAAATAATTCATGCATTGCACGAATTTTTTGAATATTAAACGTATGTTTAGCTTATTAGGTTAGTGGCGTAATTCGAAATCTTGCTAAACCTTCTTCTAACTATCAAAACTTTAAAAGTGGGAGGGCTTATTTTTTAAGAGGGATCCGGCTATGGAACTTCATATATCATAGGATGTGTGTTAAAAAATAGAAACAAAATCGCATTCTTTCTACCAGACAGCTGATATACGTATATTATACGAATAATATACGTATATCTATGGTCTATTATACGTTTTTCTGCACCGTATAATATACGAATAATCAACGTATATTTTAAGACTATTATACGGTCATTTTTATTCATTTTTTATACGGTTTATCGACGATTTTAAAAATTATTTCAGGGATATCGATGAACGTTTTTATTTGATTTTTCGCGAAAAATCAAATACCGTCGCGACGGTACTTAATCGATATTTTAGGGATATATTCATGAACGTTTTTATACGGTTTTTCAATTTTTCCAGTTCTTTTGGTTAGGATATTTGGTTGGCGGTATTTATCTAGTTTATTTAAAATAAAATGAATAATATTGTATTGTAATTATGTACTCATTATATTTCAGATATAATTAAATTACAAAATGTACATTATAGCCTTCTATAGGCTAATCTGAGCCAATTTTGGATTGTGTTTTTGATTTCCTGTAACTTCGAGTTCGGAAAATTGGCCAAAACAGCGCACTCAATGACCTGTTTTGCTTTTGTTTTGGAAAAAGGGATTTTACTCCCCCTCCCAGCCCAGTTAAACCCCTCAGCACATTCATTTGTTAAAATTTCACGGCATATAGCCCTTACTGATTTCTGCATGTCTTCTTTATCAGTTATGTGTGAGAGGTAAACTGAAGTTAAACGGAAGTTGGTGTCGTCTTCCAAGTACGCTTCATAATTTTGAAACATTTCGATGTTCTCAGCCGGCATATGGGGATAATTATGCGGCTTTACCGGCATTCCGTTCTGCTTCGCAATGGTTTGAGCCATCAGGTCCAATTTCTTTTCCAATCGTAATAAGACTGAATTGGAATCGCAATTACAACCGTGTCCCCTAACGTGAGAAGAGTTCCTAAAAAAAAAAAAAAAAAAAAAAAATCGAACAAATTATGAGAAAAAGATTTTGTTTTCGTTTTCATTTCAAGCCCTCATTTTCGACAGGGCTTCGATTCCGATTACATTTCAATCAGAATTGGGAAGACCAACTTATTCGACAATCGAAATGTAATTTGAGGAAATCGGATGCAAAATCGAAATCGAAATTCTTTAAAATGTATTTGATTCATTCGGAATTAGTAAACATTCTAAGCCTATGTGAAATGGTAAATTTTCCTGCTCTAAATAAAAATCGAAATAAGAAAAAAAATTTTTAAATTGAAAATTTTTTGTTTTATTTTACAGAGAAAAGCAATTGAGATTTCGAAAAATTGCGGGATCTGACAATGTTGTCTGGAAACGAAAAAATTTTAGAATTACAGGAACAGCCTAAAATTAAAAAAAAATTATTGCAAAAACACAGAAAATATACAGAACGAAAGAGACATATCATTAGATTTCGTCAAAAGCCCAAAATTTCAAATTCTGGACGAAGATTTGAAATTCATTTCGATAATTATTTAAACTTTTGTTTAATTCTAATTTTTCGCGGTTTTGAAATGAAAAAAAAAAATTTTTTTTATTTCAATTTTCAAAATCAGAAAAAATAACTTTTTGTTATTTTCAAAGTACATCAAATTTTAATTAAATTTACAAAAATCGTAGTAAAAAAAAAAAAAAAAAAAAAAAATGGATTTAAAACCGGAGTTTTGAAACAAAGTTAGGAGTTTTCTCACAATTTCTAATTTTAATTTTTCTAATTGTTAAAATGATTTTAGAAAAACCGTTTTGGGTTTTGTCACAGTCCAATTCTATTTATATTGCAATGACATATTAATGTAGTACTGAAAGGAAGGACAGCATGCAAGCATTTCCAAACTAATCGGAATCGAACACAACCTTTTGGCCAAATCGGAATCAGAATGGAAATTGAAAAAAGAAATGGAGACATTCAGAAACAGAATTGAAGTTGAAACTTTGATTTTTTGATAATCACGGTTACCTTTGACTTGAAAATAATTGTTGCTGGTCCGATGGTCTCGGCCTTTCATTCTGCCTTTTTGGGTTGTTTCCATCAAAGGCGCTTCTGAAAAACAACAAAATGACTTCATAGTTAAAATAACGACTCATTTTCCAATCTGCAGGCCAACAATGATATTTACCCTTGGCTTGTAGATGGTCGGGAATCAACAGGGTTATTCCTCCGGTCGGCAGATGATCTCAGCGCTTCCTCCATTAAAATGTTGTTCCCATCAAAGGAGCTTCTGAAAAATAAAACAGTGATTTCAAAATTAAAAACTATTTATTTTCCAAGCAACAGGTCAATAGTAATATTTACCCTTGGCTTGTGGATGGTCGGGAATCAACAGGATTATTCCTCCTGTCGGCAGATGATCTGAGCGCTTCCTCCATTATTATGTTGTTCCCATCAAAGGAGCTTCTGAAAAATAAAACAGAGATTTCAAAATTAAAATCTATTTATGTTCCAAGGTATAGGAAATATTTACCCTTGGCTTGTGGATGGTTGGGAATCAACAAGGTTATTGCTCCGCTCGGCAGATAACCTCGGCGCTTCCTCCCTTATTAGGTTGTTCCCACCAAAGGAGCTTCTGAAAAATAAAACAGTGATTTCAAAATTAAAAACTATTTATTTTCCAAGCAACAGGTCAATAGTAATATTTACCCTTGGCTTGTGGATGGTCGGAAATCAACAGGATTATTCCTCCCGTCGGCAGATGATCTCAGCGCTTCCTCCATTATTATGTTGTTCCCATCAAAGGAGCTTCTGAAAAATAAAACAGTGATTTCAAAATTAAAAACTATTTATTTTCCAAGCAACAGGTCAATAGTAATATTTACCCTTGGCTTGTGGATGGTCGGGAATCAACAGGGTTATTCCTCCTGTCGGCAGATGATCTCAGCGCTTCCTCCATTATTATGTTGTTCCCATCAAAGGAGCTTCTGAAAAATAAAACAGAGATTTCAAAATTAAAATCTATTTATGTTCCAAGGTATAGGAAATATTTACCCTTGGCTTGTGGATGGTTGAAAATCAACAAGGTTATTGCTCCGCTCGGCAGATAACCTCGGCGCTTCCTCCCTTATTAGGTTGTTTCCATCAAAGGAGCTTCTGAAAAATAATACGGGGTGATTTCAAAATTAAAAACTATTTATGTTCCAAGGTATAGGAAATATTTACCCTTGGCTTGTGGATGGTCGGGAATCAACAAGGTTATTGCTCCGCTCGGCAGATAACCTCGGCGCTTCCTCCCTTATTAAGTTGTTTCCATCAAAGGAGCTTCTGAAAAATAATACGGGGTGATTTCAAAATTAAAAACTATTTATGTTCCAAGGTATAGGAAATATTTACCCTTGGCTTGTGGATGGTCGGGAATCAACAAGGTTATTGCTCCGCTCGGTAGATAACCTCGGCGCTTCCTCCCTTATTAAGTTGTTTCCATCAAAGGAGCTTCTGAAAAATAAAACGGGGTGATTTCAAAATAAAACTATTTATGTTCCAAGGTATAGGAAATATTACCCTTGGCTTGTGGATGGTCGGGATTGAACAGGGCTATCCCTGTGCTCGACAGATAATCTCGGCGCTTCGTTTCTTATTAGGTTGTTTCCATCAGAGGAGCTTCTGAAAAATAGAACATAATGATTTTAAAGTAAAAAACTTTATTCTCCAAGCTACAGGCCAATAGTAATATTTACCCTTGGCTTGTGGATGGTCGGGATTCAACAGACCTATCCCTGCGCTCGGCCGATGATCTCATCGATTCCTCCCTTACTAGGTTTACAAGCGCCCACGACGCGACCAACGTCTTCTTCATCTTCGCTTGTCAGGCTTTGGTCGGGTCTCCTGCTAAAAAATATTAATCGAGTATTTGGTCTCTAAATTTTTAGTCTTCTACTCAATGCTTAACCTTGTAAAATATTCCTTCCTTTCCGATAAGGCCAATAAAAGTTCATCATCGCTCGAACTGTAAGAATCGGAGCGACGGGAGGCAAGACAATTCTGCTTTTTTAATTTTCTCGGCAACGGCTTTCTCTTCTTATTTTTCTCCGGAGTATTTTCCTTATCGCTATCCTCCGATGAAAATACTTTTTTTCTTATCTTTCTGTGCCCTCTTCCTAGTTTTTCGGGACCACTATCTAAGTTGGATGTCTCTTCAGCCAAACGCGACTTCTTTTTCGCCTTATCGAAATTACCTGAAACATTATAACAAATGTAAATCATAACAAATACATCATAACAAATGTAAATATCCTTAAAAATTTTTTGAAATATTTTATTGGACTTTTCTCAAAGTCTCTTTTAAAGACAGGAAATATCGATTCAAAAGCGCCAAACTTCGATGGTTCAATTTATTTATTATCTGCTAAATTTTGAAGTTTTCGGAACGCATGGTTAAAAACTTTTTAAACAGGTCTCCTGTTTGACATAATTGCAAAATGTTTCAAACAGTCAGTTTTTAAAAATATACGTTTAAAAAGTTTTTTTAAAAAACCGTTGAAATGCATACCCTAAACACAACCTTTGCTTTGCGAAGCTCTTCATTCGGAGCACATGTTTTTTAAGTTGGCAATACCGTCGTTTTGTTTAGTGGTAATAATAACAATAATAATAATAATAATCGGTTCGATCGGTCGTATTCTTACACGAGAAGCGGAATTTATCCATAAACAGAAAAAAAAAAAAAATTTTCATAATGATTCGTGGTTTTCCATTTGTCCATTTGTCCGTAATACCGTCGTTTTGTTTAGTGGTAATAATAACAATAACAATAATAATAATAATCGGTTCGATCGGTCGTATTCTTACACGAGAAGCGGAATTTATCCATAAACAGAAAAAAAAAAAAAAAATTTCATAATGACTCGTGGTTTTCCATTTTTTGGTGTGTTATGTTTTCTATTTACTTGATTCTACAAAAATGGCTACACTATTGTAATGTCTCTGTCAGATCAACTGGAGGATTTGAAGCATCTTGATTATGCATTTAAAATATATAATCTATCAAGGAACATGAAGCAGTGAAGTCTATTGAATCAGATGCAAGAATGAAAGGTAATTTAGGAGCTGTTCAAAATAACTGGTCAAGTTAGCTAAGTTGCTTCGATAAATATTCAGATTCAAGGTAAGATCATTATTTTTTCTGTTATAAATACTAGGAATAACATTAAAAGTACAATTAAAATATTCTATGTGAGAGCAAATCAAAGACGGTAAACAATTTCTTTGGCAGGGGTATAGCTTAAGGTGCAATCAATACTTACTGTAAGTCCCCAGAACTCGAATTTCAAATGCATCCCAGTCAAGTCCTCTCTCTTTGTGTCTTCGCACTTGTCCAGAATATTATTTGTTCCTTTTGGTGGAAAGTAACAAAATAATTTTGAAGACTCAGTAAAAATCCATCTACTTGAAACAACCTCTGATTGCTTTGAAGAGATGAATTCAACCACTTTACGTTTTCTGAAAAATAATTGTGAGATTAGTTGGTAAAAATTGTGCAAGGTAACAAATGCTGTCATGAGTGAAACTTGTATTTCTCGAAATGAAAGTTTAATTAATTTTTACAA
This sequence comes from Liposcelis bostrychophila, assembly GCA_037577465.1. NCBI lineage: Eukaryota > Metazoa > Arthropoda > Insecta > Psocodea > Liposcelididae > Liposcelis > Liposcelis bostrychophila. The sequence continues at coordinate 23,922,480 of CM075214.1, read as the reverse complement.
ATGTAGATTGACCTTAGTAGGCTTTCGACTTTTGAGTTAGTACACCTCTTGAATATAAGTTGCTAAGTATCTGTATAAAGTTGCTCAAAATAAATTCATTTTTTGAATCAAGAAATTAATTTTTTGAGTCACTCATGCAAGACAACACTTACAAATTAATGTGACTTGTTCTAAATTTATTATAGTCAACCATTATAACCTCACACTGTACGTTAACTGTAATGCAAAATATGCTTTATATTATTGCTTTCGGCTTTAGAGATAGTACACCTCTTGAATATAAGTTGCTAAGTATCTAATATAAGTTGCTCAAAAGAAACTCATTTTTTGAATCAAGAAATGTCACTCTTGTAAAACAGCACTTACAAATTAAGGTGACTCGTTCTAAATTTATTATAAGTCAATCTATAAGCTTAAACTGTACATTGACTGTAATGCAAAAATACTTTATATTAGTGTTGTCTTATTCAAATATTTCTTGATGAAGAAGGTATTTTTCATCTACATAATTAAGACCATGGTGTTAATTTATCAAATCAAGGCAATGGTTAACAATCTGTTCAAAATTTTATACAGATTGCAATTTTCCTGAAGATAAGACCCAATTTATCCATGTCCACTTTGCTATGATAACGAAATATTCATAACGTTCATATCAAGACGATAGTTAAAAATTTGTAAAAATCTTACCTTAGGTTCCAAATCATCCATTTTCACAAGCGAATCACTCGAATAAAAACTTTTACATAAAATTTCACAATTATGTAATTTATTTATTTTACAGTTTTTTCAAAAAACCGGCAGCCGAACGATCAGTCTATAGTTTGATGGAAAATCCGTTACAAACAGTCATTTTAGTGCGAGAGGAGTGGGGATTGTGAGTATCTCGACGAACCAATCACAAGCAAGGAAAGATCTCGAAGGTTTAACGGTCGTAACGGATTTTTACTTTTTGGCGTTTTTTAAAATTCAATTTTTTGAGTGAAAAATTGATTAAGTATACAGTTTTTCGAAAAAATGGCAGCCGATAACGATCAGTCTAGTTTGATGGAAAATCCGTTACAAACAAATAGTCGTTTTTAGTGCGAGAGGAGTGAAGATTTGTGAGTATCTCGACGAACTATAATCACAACAAGCAAGGAAAGATCTCGAAGGTTTAACGGTCGTAACGGATTCTTATTTTTTGGTGTTCATTAATAAAATTCAATTATTTGAGTCAAAATTGATTAAGTGTGTTGCTCAAGTAAGAGGATGAACACTGACAAGGTATGTAACGAATTTTTCGTGTTTTTATTACTAATATTGTTCTTAAAAATCAGCTATCTTGCCCCAATATGTATTTTACGCTTTTATCTTTTATCTTTGGTGCAAAACATCTCATTTAAATTTGCTAATAAGAATGCAGAATGAAACAGTTAAAGTAATATTGGTTTTATATTTTTTTAATACAAAGATTAAAATTGACCTGGGTTCGTTTCAAGCAAACTTGAACCATTCCGTGTGCCATTCTTGCATCATGTGTCAGCTATTATGAATTTGCACATGGTTTATCTGTGCAGAAGCTAAATAATTTTAATAAACAATTTAAAAGCTGAAACCATATTCGAATGTCATGAACTCATTTTTTTTAACTTTTCATTCTGAATTCTCTGATGTCAATCAATCTGTTTATTGTATTTTTGAAATGCTTTTGGGATCAGATTTATAACTCGAGGTGCAGAAGTTGACTTCATTTTTTTCAGTCATGTTACCAGCTGGATAATACAGATATTAAAAAAATAAGCTAAAAAGAATGCAAAAGGAAACAGTTGAAGTAATATCGGTTTTGTATTTCTTTAATACAAAGATTGAAATTAAAGCTTTTAAGTATAATGTGAATATCAACATCTTTACCTTATGCATATTGATCTGTATTCATTTCAAGCAGACTTTAACCATTCCGTGTGCCATTCTTGCATCATGTATTAGTTATTATGAATTTGCATATGGTTTATCTGTGCAGAAGCTAAATAAATTTTTAATAAAGAGTTTAAAAGTTGAAACCATATTCGAATGTCATAAACTCATTTTTTTAAACTTTTCTTTCTGAATTCTCTGATGTCAATCAATCTGTTTATTGTATTTTTGAAATGCTTTTGGGATCAGATTTATAACTCGAGGTGCAGAAGTTGACTTCATTTTTTTCAGTCATGTTACCAGCTGGATAATACAGATATTAAAAAAATAAGCTAAAAAGAATGCAAAAGGAAACAGTTAAAGTAATATCGGTTTTGTATTTCTACAAAGATTGAAATTGAAGCTTTTAAGTATAATGTGGATATCAACATCTTTACCTTATGCATATTGATCTGTATTCATTTCAAGCAGACTTAAACCATTCCGTGTGCCATTTTTGCATCATGTGTTAGTTATTATGAATTGCATATGGTTTATCTGTGCAGAAGCTAAATAAATTTTTAATAAAGAGTTTAAAAGTTGAAACCATATTCGAATGTCATGAACTCATTTTTTTAATCTTTTCGTGCTGAATTCTCTGATGTCAATCAATCTGTTTATTGTATTTTTGAGATGCTTTTCGGGGTCAGATTTATAGCTCTAGGTGCAGGATTTCATTTTTTTCAGACATGTTACCAGTTGGATAAAACAGATATTAAAAAAGAAAAAGGTTATTATACATGGCAGAATCTGAACATTTAACTATAAGCTAGAAGATGCTGAGAATAAAACGGGCAAATTTAAATTATTAATGTTTGATTTTTACTAGAAAGCAATGAGTTTGTAAAACACAATTTTTACCCAATTATTTGAAAGAGAATTCATATTGATTTGTTTTGCAAAATCATTTTGATCTATCTGAATTCTTGGGAATGGCACTAAAGTGGTTCAAGTTTTCAAATTTTCATTTTTGAAAATTTGGTGGCCACCCTCTTCAAGTTTATTCAGGTGTAAAAACTTGCCTAAAATGTTTTCAGATATTTTGTGAACCAATTGTAGGTTCCTGAAGATCCTAACAGTTGCAAATAAAGAAAAAAAAAAACAATTTGTCACATTTTAGGTACTTTTAACGGTCTCTTTCAGAAAAGAGAACAATGCAATCAAAATGTCAGTATATGTTTTTCAGGTTGTAGAATCCGAATAAGATGCTTATTTATTACGGTGATCAAAAAAAATAAAAGTGTTTCCGATTTTGTTCTTGGCCAAAAAAAAAATGGGTTCATTTTAGTTTCAGAAAAGTTTTGAAATTTTTCTTACGTTTTTACCCTAAAATAAACCTACTTTTTTGGTGAAGAACAAAATCGGAAACACTTTTATTTTTTTTTTTTGATCACTTTATTATTTATCCTAAAAGTCAACTGGAATTGGCCACACAAACTCTTGCTCAAAAATCTTCATTTTTACCGGTTTTAAAGATATAAAGACCTCCGCTAACTTTAGGACCCTTTCAAGCTGGGTAGTAATTTCCCAGACATATGTTTTTAAAGCCTTATTGTCGGAGTATAATACTGTCAATTTTCTACAATTCGCCTGGAACTGGTTCAAATTACTTTTATGGCCAAAAATGATGATTTTCCTGTTATTAAAAAAAATTGTTGTCGTTTGCGCCTCGAAATGGCTTTATATTGACTAATTACCATTAATGCGATAGTTTTGAACTTTGTAAAGTTCCGATGGGATTTTAGTTTTCTCTCAAAGCTCAAGACAGATGGTGAGGCATATTTTTTTGACCCAGATTGATCTTTATCGGTATATTAAAATATCACGGGTTTGGTGCTTTCTTAGAAATGATTCAAAATTGGATAGTTACGTTTCTATGATATATACATTAAGTCACAATAACTAAATAGGTTCCTGTTATTATGGTTTGCATGCGAGGCCCCCAGCCTATGTTTAGCTTATGGCAATCCCGCATGTGCAGAAGAAATTCCATTAAAAAAAAATTTTTAGGCTTTTGCATTTTAGGTTGGGAGTTACTCAGGGAAATTTGACAGGAAAATCGGGTTAGTTAATCGCAGCCCCATCTGAAGTTGTTAGAAATAATAATTCTGCCAATTTATCATTTGGATTAATCAAGTCAGCTTCAAGGACACCAATTGCCACTGAAGCTCACGACGAAGTTGATGACAGAATTGTTGGATTTAATAAATTCGGAAAGAGAAGAGCGGAAGTAGATTGTCAAGATTTGACTGATAACAAAACTTGTTGGACTTCTGTTGAAGCTGGAGATTGTTTGGTCAACATCAGTTGCCTACCTAATTGGTAATTTTTTTTTTTTTTTTTTTTTTTTTTTATTCAAAAATGTAAAAAACGAAGTATGAATCAATTTTTATTTCAGGTTTACCGAAAATAACAAAAGTTTTCAAATGCTAAGTGAGTTTGGAGCACCCGAAGGAAAAATCGAATGTGAAAATTACTTTGAAAAAGTAATTCAAAATTCATCCTACTCAAAAATTAGTAACGCCAAATGCCTTCTTTCCAATGCGAATACGAAGACTGTTGCCATTTTGCCGTGATAGCAGCCTACAACCCTATCGGATTTATTTTACCCTAAAAATCGTTATTTTATTGGCATTACGCCAAGCCCCATAGCATTTGGATGAAGCCTGGAAAATATGAAAGCATGAATATATTTTTCAGAAAAAATTATAATTTAATTGTTTATACTGCTGGTATAAATTATAAATAGCCAGTGCGAAGCCATTTCGGAGGCAAGGAAGGATTTTAGATTTTTCAGTATTACAAAAATCATCATTTTTTACCAAAAAAAAATCTCCTTTTTTGAAGTCGACAAAAAAAAAACATCACGGTCTTTGGTCCCAGTTGACTCTTTTGGCAAAATAAGCATCCTATTCCGATTCTAAGACTTCAAAACATGTATCGGCAATATTTTGGTTTCATTGCTATTCTTCTTGAGGAAGGCCGTTAAAATTTTATAAAATGTGAAAATTGCTAATTTTTTGCACTACTTGGCTCTTGAGAAACCAAATATACGATTCGCCAAAAAACTGAAACAAATGAAGGTTTTTACACGCCAAAGGAATTGTTAAGAGGTGTTCACCCAAATTTTTTAAAACTGTGGTCATTTTAACTACCCTAGTAGGCATAGTGGTGGTTCAACTATACTTAAGAGTTTATTGTCGAAAAGGGAGAAATTAACAGTTGTTTGCGTTTATTAGTTTTATGCATAGACACTAACATATTATGTTAGTTTTCAATATGATAAGTAAGGAGAAGGCCCTTGTTTGCAATCGTCAAGATTTTTCTTACGTTTCGCTATCTGATCCCTTACTTCACGTTAGTTTGACAGTAATAAAAACACATTCTTGATTTGTTTACAGATAAAACGTCGCGATATAAACAGAAGGTACTACTTGAAAAGAAAAATTCTGAAGAGTGGGGAACAACAACAAAAACCTAATGATAATGAAGAAGTCGATGAAAGCAGCGCCGTCTACGAATATCTGCAAATAATAAACGAAGAAAACGTATCGCAGCTACAGGAAGAATCGAAGGATGTGTCTAATGAACAGTTAATAAACCCTTCAGAATTACCTTCAGATTCGCCGAATAGTGACCGAGCGCATGTGTCTAACGAACAGTTAATAAACCCTTCAGAATTACCTTCAGATTCGCCGAATAGTGACCGAGCGCATGTGTCTAACGAACAGTTAATAAACCCTTCAGAATTACCTTCAGATTCGCTGAATAGTGACCGAGCGTATAAATACCTCGAAGAATGTCAAAATAAGGAAGAACGTGCAACTGAAACTGTACAGGAAACCGACTCTAACAGAAGAAATCGCCGAATGGGTTTTCGAATGTTCCGTTAACGAAAACACATTATCAAAATTATTAAAAATTTTGTATAAGCGCCACAAGGAACTAGGTACAGAAAGTGGTCGCACCTTCCTAAGGCGCTTCAATGGAACAAACGATCGGCACCACATCATTTCTAATTGCGGCGAGGGAGAAATGTGGTATAAGGGCATCAAAACAGCTCTTGTAGAAGAAATAAAAAAAGAGCATTTGGTTTTACAACCTGGAAACATGAAAGTGTCCATCGACATCGGAATCGACGGCCTGCCCTTGTATAAAAATAGCCCAGTGAGGTTTTGCCCTATTTTGGGAGCACTCCCTGATCGACCTCCCTTCACAATTGGCATCTATTGTGGGATCAACGATCCTGACGTAGAACTTTTTTTAAACGATTTCGTATCCGAAATGAAATCGATTCAAACAGAACCTTTTCGATTTAGAGAATCATCTGTAGAAATTGTAATAAACAACTATATACTTGATGCCAAAGAGAGACAGCACATAAAATGTATAGTACCGCATTCTTCGCATTTCGGATGCGAGAGATGCCATGTCGAGGGCGAAAGTTTCCGTAGACGAATGTGCTTTTTGGATGTAAACGCGGCATTGAGAACGGATTCGACGTTTGAACAACAGCTCAACAAAGAACACCACACCGCAGTGTCTCCGCTAATGCAAATAGGTACGAAAATGATTTCGGATGTGCCCATTGAATATATGCATATGATCATACAGGTGATGAAACGTTTGTTCCATTTTTGGTTGAGCTATCTCAATCCATCGAAATTGGATTCCAGGAAAAAGCAGCTATTGGATAAGAAATTAAGAATAGTTTTCAAAATATTGTCCGTCTGATTTTAATAGAAAGCCCAGAGAGGCAAAGTATTACAAAAGGCTCAAAGCGACGGAATTGAGAAATATCCTTTTGTATACCGGAATGGTAGTTTTGCATAAAGTTTTGAATAAAAAACGGTATATTCATTTTTTAAAATTAAGCTTAGCTTTTCGGATCCTTCTAAGCCAAAATTATTTTTTAACCAAAACGAGGAGGCGAATCGATTTTTGCGAGAATTCGTCATCGACTGCGTACCTTTGTATGGAAAAGAGATGGTGGTCTATTACGTTCATAATTTAATTCACATTTCTAACGAGGTGAAGACACAAGAAAAGACTCTTGAAAAATTCAGTGCCTTCAAATTTGAAAACGAGCTGAAGACTATCAACATTTGTTGAAATCACCATATAAACCTCTGCAGCAGATTATAAAACTGGACCAGCAAAGAGTCGAGGTTGCGATCCGCTCAAAAAATCGAGAAAAGGATCCCGAAGATACGTTTTTCGAACGTCATAACTGTGGGCCGACATTGGGATTGGAAGGAAGTCAGTATAAACGGATGAAATTTAAAATTCAATTATCAACACAAAAGTTGCAAAGGACTCCTGCGTTAAAACAAAATATGGAATCTGCTTGGTCCAAAATATTGTCCAAACATCGACGGACGTGTTTTTTATTGTCAAGTTTTTCGAAAAAGCAAGGGATTGGTTTGTGCGACCTGCCCCTTCAGGAGACTATGGCATTTTCATGGTTGAGAACCTTCTGGACAAATTCGAAAAAGTGAAGCTAAAGCACGTGGAGGCGAAGTGCTTCTTAATGCCAACTGATAAAAAGTTCATAACCATTCCACTTATACATACAACATTAATTTATTCATTGTTTGGAGACACAGCATGGATCTTGAAATCGACAATTTTCAATGATATCCTAATCAGTTTCCTGAACTTTCTCAAACTGAAAAACCTAATTTTCAGGCCTGCGATGCCGTTTAGATTTTAAACGGAATCGGAATCGCTATCGGAATCGGTCAATTCAAAAAATAAATGGAACCGAAATCGGAACCCTGAATTTTTTTCAAGCAGTCGGAATCGGAATCGAAATCGGAATCTGGCTCAAAAATTGTTCGGAATCGGAATGTTAATCGGCATCGAAAAATAATTTTGATTCCAATTTTGCTGAAAAGTATTAATAAATGCTTTTTACGATTAGTACATTTCTGGAAATGTCGGAATCAAAATGGGAATAGGCACCATTGAAATATTTTCTATTTGGAATCAGAATCGGAAACTTAGATTTTTGTTCTTGAGTTGAAATCGGAATCAGAATCGGCCCGAAAAATATTGAAGAATCTTGGGAATCGGCATCGGAATCGGAAAGGAACCGCAGCCCTGCTAATTTTAGAGAAAAACCATACCCTACACCTTTTATGAAAGGTTTGTACTGTGAGTTCAATGTTGAAAGATTTTAGTTGAATTGTATTATATTTTTTGTTTAATTTCTTTCAGGATCTTTTGATCGTTTTCACTTCATTCGCAGATGGTACTTCGTGCGGAACAAGAACATTCTGATCAGTCTAATGAGAGTTGGTACTTTTCGCTGGAGATTCAACATTTGACCTAGTAGACTTCAAAATTTTTCACTGACTATAAAACGTACCCGAAATATTAAGATAAAAGTACTAATTATACTACCTCAAAATAGATTGAAATTAAAAAGAGAGCTGTAATTATAGCATGTCTAAATATCGAAGGTTAAGGTACGGTTAAATAAGTCAATCCCATCTCTTTCGTTTCATTTCCTTTTATGTTTCGACCACTAATGTCTTGAAATTTTTTATTTTCAGTTAAGCTAGATTTAATAAGATAATTCCACGTAGGAAACGGTGCACAAAGTTGACAGGCACGGTCAGCATGAACTAAAGAGTCATCGCAAGAATGCTATATTTTCAAGATTGTTAAAGTCTTTAAAAAATAAATTTTATAATTTTTATCAGTGAGTGTGCATTTCATATTCTGGTTGTTATACGCCTTGTAAAGAGTACCAAATCCTCCTTGAAATTCCACCTCCTCAATAACCTTATATATAAACTGTGCCTATGACAAAAACAAAATGACCTAAAACAGAGGTCTGGTAAATCCACTCGAAATAAGTCAATTTGAACATGCTAGTGATGCCTGAGTAAAGTTTGCATTTGTTTTGAGGAAAAAGTACTTTTTTTGAGTAAAACATTATGAAATGACTTGTTTTTGAGCAGAGTTTTATCTGATTTAAAAGTCGATTTAACATTTTTAAAAGTTAAGCTGCTGTAAGCTAAATATGAAAACATTTTACCTTTAAAAAAGTACAAAGTTCAAGATTGACTTATTTTCAAATCGATTTTACAGAATTTTTTCTTGTGTGGGTAAAAGAAATAATATAAATAAATAACTTTAAAACCAACAAGAGACCGCCAAAAATTCGATAAAAATGTCGCTAGATCTAGAATTGCCAGGTGATGAGTTATTAATTAACTTATCTCAAAAAATACTACCCAAAAGGTTTACGTTCTGGCAACCCTTCAATTTTTTTTATGGGATCAAAAACGTTGAATCTTCGAATAATATACGTATAAAAATGAATCGATTAATAATATACATATATACCCAGAATCTACGTATAATATACGTATAAAATCTTAAAATATTCGTTTATTATACGTAGACCGTATACCTAATTTATACGTATAATTTCGGGCGATTATACGTATACCGACTGTCTGGGTACTCAAGGTCACCATATTCCTGGATCATTTTTAAAAAAAATTCAATTAAAGAATCCATGGAAAGGCCCAAATAGTATAAAAGTATTAAACACAACAGATGGGCACTAATTTGCAATCACTTGATAAATGGACTTGTCCAAGTTTTTAGTTTTAAATTATAAAATATATTCACAACTGCTTTGAATCTCCTCTAGGCTTTAGGATCTTCTAAAAATATTTCACTGGAGATACCTAAAACCAGTACAATAGATTTTTAATTATATTTTTTTGAAAACAGTCCACATAATTTTTTTCCTCTTTCACATAAAATCATTGAAGTCACTTTCTTTTGTTTCCTTCAAGTACCAAAAATTCTCTTATTCGGCTTGATATTTAACACCCATGACAAAATTATAAAAAGGAATACCAACCAGGCACAATACCAATTTTACATTTCAAATGAAACCCCTGAGTTGAGATGATTAATTTGACCATTTACTGCTTTACAACAGGCAGCAACTAAAAACTGCAGAATAACGAATGATAACATTTTTGATTACATGTTGTAATAATATTATAAAATTTCACATTTAAAACTAGATTATAGTTAAGTCAACAGTGTTACAGCAAGTATTTATAAAAACTGACTCACCTATCCCAGATGCCAATAAATGCAGATAAACAAATTGTTATCAATATCTGCATTACAAGGAATACGGACTCAACCAGGTGCTCTCTGAGCTGCAAGTACTCGAAAACAATCAGCAGCAGCTCTGAGAAATACAGTTGTTTCCAATTATGATTTGCTTTCAGGATTATATGACTTATTAATTTTGATAGTTTGCTGAGTTTTTAAATACCTGAATTTGTGCAAATGAATCACCTTTAACGATTACACAGAGTCAACAAGCAACCAAGTCATAAGTATTCAGAACAAATAAAGATATATCCATGGTTCATAGGATGCAGAACACAATCCATCAGCATTTATTCCTTCATACACATTTACAAACTGTATTAGCAGTAACATAATTAACAAAAAAACTTAAACGGTAATCGCTAATTTAATTTGAGACTTTTGGCTTTAGTATCCAAAACATGATTACACAACGCTTACTGCTGGACCATAAAACGGGGAAAAAAAAAAAAAAAAATCAAGTACAAAAATACTAACTTTACGAATTCACCAATGTTTCATTCAATTGCGCTGCAGCTAAAAATTATACAAGTACACTGGGTACAAAGTTATGGTTCATCGAAAACCAAAAGCAATGTAGACTCAGAGGGCTTCATCCACTTACGCCTCTTAAAATGCAATAAAACATTTCGAAAAATTTCATTTGCCTTCTTTATCAAATTTTGAAAACAGAACAACAACACATTATCAAATAAATTAGTATTTTATCGGATCCGTTTCAAATTGGAGGGTAAAATTTTTTATCCACATTTGTCGGTAGATAAAGAACAAGACTTAAAAATACCAAAAAAATTCATTATTCAAGTCATTTTTAAATCCATTGGAATTACCTTCTGAACAAGTTTGATTAAGAATTTATTATTAGTCAAAATAACAAAATAATCATGTAAGTATTTCCACTGGTTTCATCTTTATATCGTACCCTACTATCAATATGGGCATACATTTTGCAGCTTTCTGTTTTCCAGCCTAAAGCAGTTTTGTAGTATTTTAATGTTTAATACATAACTTGAAAATGTAACGAGACTTTATATTGGAAGAAACTGGTAGATCATTGTCAACTTCAAATGTTTTCATTATGAAACTATAATTACCTTTTTATTGAAGTAAAACAGTTAACAGCTTGTTAATGCTATTCCATCCAATGCAAATGATTCCAATCTGAAAAGTATGGGAAACATTTTAAGCATTTTAAAAATCTAAAAAAAATCAAAGTAAAACAAAGTAAAGAGTAAAATGACATTGAAATGTTGAATGCAACACATGGCAGAGAATTTTTGAAAAAGAATTTATATCAGTTTGTTATTAGCAAACTGCAGAAAAGAAATATGAAACTGACATGAAAACCTAAGCAATGTTATACTTGTTTCGATAATAGAACTAAGATTGCATCATGCGTCTAACTACTAGAATAGTCAATCATAACTGTACCTTGAATATACGTATTAGTCAGTCAGCGAGAACCGAGTAAAAACAGATAAAATAAAGAGTAATAACATTAAATGTTAAAGTAATACATCCACAGGACCGATTTTAGAAACGAGAATTCAATTCAATTAAAACGGATTAACTATGGCAAGAATTTTTTAAATGAATAATAAAAAAAAAGGCTGAAATAACCAAACAAATGCATTCAGCAACTGTTTGATTGATTTCTGAATGCACTTCTTACGTGTAACCAACTAAACGTCTTGTTGCTTTTTTTTGTAAGCTATCTTGTGATTGGTCGGGACGGATCGTGGTACTTGACGTCGGTTTTCTTATTGGGTGAAATGCTAAAACGTTACAACTCTCAACTGATTTATTAGTTTTTAGCATTTCACACCATATAAAACCTACACCATGTACCGGCTGATCATTAAGTTGTCGCCTCTCTCCTTCTAATTCTCTAAAAACAACTATACAGCCAATACTCTTTTCAGTTTAATTGACTTTTCGGTCAGACTTTCCATTATTTTGGTCAGAAGTAGTCTTCATAGGAACTATTTTTACAATGTTGTTAACGAGAGGGGTATACTGGATCACTGGAAAGACGTTTCCTCCCTTAAAGCTGGACAAGATCAAAAAATTCTGTTAAGTTTATTTTAGACGAAGTATGTAAGAAAAATGAAAGTGATTTGTCATAGCATGGAGTTAAATGTAAAATACAAGTAAAAGTCAACTTTTTAATTATTTACTTATTGTTGCAACAATCTGTTTTAAGAAGAATTAAGAAATTACAAAAAAATGAACTACAATGTTCTTTTAATTCACAATGTAAATGAAAGAAAGAAGGCACAAATTTTTAAACCGTTATGTAAAATAATATGATACTTTTACTGTATTAATAAATTTTTGAAATCCATCTCATTAGAGTTTATCAAGGAAGCTTCAAGGAAGTATTTTTTGTTACAATGCTTGAAATAAGCCTCGTCACCGACGCAGTTCATTTCAATTGCCCTCTTAAGCCACTCATCGCTCTCTTTGAACTTTAACATCGCGCGCTTGCATGAAGCTATTTCCAGCGCAACGGTTTTCGCGTTTGAGGTCGTGTATCCGTTGCTGAGTATGGCAAACAAATCGAGGAGCAAGCGCTCCGAATTTTTCAAGTCACCGAGAGCAAAGTACAAGTCAACGAGCGAATTTAGCGGGGAATACATGCGAAACTGCAGATTAGGTCTTTTCATGTAGGTCTGTCGGATCTGGGCCATGTAGGATTCCAGCAACTTCAGTTTCGAAAGTATATTCATATTCGATTGCAGTTGAGCCATAAAATTTGAGATCAAACTTTCCCTGAGAGAACGCTTTGCGTCATTCATATCAGTCTCACATAACTCGCAGTCACACTTAAAGTTAAAGGGCTGTAGAAATGCAATCCTTTGCTCATAAGTTCGAATAAAATTTACGTAGCTAACCGTGATTTCTTTATCCTTAGGGATATCGCAGAGTGCGTAGATGAATACCAAGTCGCCTAACATGTCTCTGGTACCGTTTGGAAGGCAAGAGTGGTTAAAAAAAGAAGGATAGATCCAGAGCCCTGAGTTACTTTGGTCGAGTGCTGATTCGCTTTCAAACTCGTTGATGGCCTTGATTGCGTCCAAGCGTGCCACGTCAATAAGTATATGGTCACCATGAACCTTTTTGACCGGTCGTTGGTGTTTCTCGCCTGCGCAGAGAGAATAAACCGAATCTGCAAGATAAGGATTAAAACGCATCATGTAGATCAGCCTTGGTCTATTCAAACCATCGCACGGTTTTAGTTCTTTTAGTGTCTTGCTCGCAACGTCAACAACTATATCGTTTTCCATTGACTCATCTGTTGCCCAGACAGCGGCTTTGGAACTGACAAGCAGAGTGCCCTTCTTGATATCCTTTAGTGCCACCACACCCTTAAAATAAAAATTCATTAATTTGTCTGTTTTTATGAATTTTTAATAAAATATTTTAAATATTACCTTGCCTTTGCCGTTGATGTCCTTGATATCGATATCAGGCGACTGGTAGTCGGCCACATCGAAGTATTCTTTCCCGGTTTTGAATTGGTCGTAGATTGCGATGAGGTCGTACGAACCTGTGGTCGATTCAAGCAAACGGGCCTGTGATCTATCCAATTCTCGTTTTACATCAGCGTTACTTTTATCAATGTTGAGACACTTAGTAAACCACTCGACGGCATCACCCCACTGCCTCATGCCGTAGGCAGCCTTGCCCGCTCTAAAATAAGACTTTAAATTGGTCGGATCTAGCTCTGCTGCAGCTTTTGCGTCTTTGTGCGCTGGCCAGAATTGGTCGAGGGCCAGATAAGCAGCCGCTCTGTTAGCCAAAACGGTCGCGTCTTGCTTTTCATTCAGTGCTTTCGTATAATATCGAATAGCCTCTTCGTACTGCTTGTTAACGAATCGCTTGTTTCCCTCCTCTTTCATTTCGTCAAAAGTGGCTCTAGTTTTTGGATAAAGTTGTTGGACGTCTACGTCAAGCAGACCACCAGTTGACATTCCGGCGTGAACTTCGATAACATCCGACGGTGAATCAACGTGTACGCCATTTACAGCCTCTTTCTCGACGCCCGATTTTCCCGACAGTTTGATAAAAGGCTCCTTGATGATGAGCACGGTGCCCTCGGGCAGTAAACCATTCGCATCGACATCGAAGGAACGTGAAAAATTGTAGAGTTGTAACACCTCTACTTCGCCGTCGCAGTCCTCGACCAATGTTATAAGGGCAGTCTCATAGTAAGCCGGGACAATCGTGCGACAAACCAGGCAACTCCCCTCGTGCACGAAATTGACCTGCATGTCGCACAGCCGGATGGGACGCATGCTGGCCAAGTCGCTTAGCTCCTTATCGCTATGGTGCTGCTGAGGGGTAATGCAGTGTGCTCTAATGTTGTGTTTTTTATTCATGTTTAGTCGATGATTTTCCATATGCTGCATAATGCTGGAATCTCGATTACGGGCCCAACGAAGGAAAGGCTCCGTGGAGAGGGATCTACGATGTTCTTCCATGGCAATTTCCATCGCTGGCCCAATAGAAGCCTTTAATTTTCTGCTATCCATTTTCTATACCGGTGCTGAACTCTATTGTCGTTTTCGCCCACCCCTCCTTTTAAGACTGTATATACTGAATGATATCTTGTCTGAAAAAAAGGAAAAAAAATTATCATTATTAAAAACCGATCTTACCAATTTTACTATTTTTTTTTTTTTAAACCAATTTATGACAAAAAATTACAAAATGCGATTAAAAATTTCTCTGTGAACATCTTAATTTCGTATACTGCATGCTTTTCCATTCAAGTACCATATCAGTTGAAGGTTGAATCGATTGTCGAAGTAGCTTAGTGGTAGAGCAGTCGTCATGAAAACGAAAGGTCGATGGTTCAATTCCATCTTTCGCCACCTCGATTTAACTTTTCAACTGATTCCCTATGTTTAACTTACTAAGTTCACGAACTTTTAATCGTGATTTGCTTAAGCAAATCACGAAAAAGTTTCTTAAGCAAATCACGTAAAAAATCACGTTTAATTGACTTTATTAAACGGCCGTCCCTGAGACTGAAAGAGGGTGAATGAAATTTGTTTATTTCTTTCCAAACCACTCCAATCATTTGGTGATAAACCGTAGTTTTCGCATCAAGACCCAATCTACGCTTTTGATAAAGCTGAGCCAAGATTTGCTTAAGCAAATCACAAAAACTTTTAAGCGGGATATGGATTTTTTTATAATATTAAAAAAAGATCCATATCCCGTTAAAAATGCAATAAAGTTTAAATTTTATCTTCTTCAGTTCTTGATCTGAGCTTGACAACCAGACAGACAGATAAAATACATTATTTGTTACATACAATTTCCATTAAATTTCCAGTCATGTTTTAATTACAAACAGAGTAGTTGAACTTGTTTTTAAACCATATCCGTTCTTCTTCAGAGTTGAGTACAGTATTTATAAATTGATTCAACAAGTCAAACTGACATCTTCTGATCAGCTTTTTATACTGAATTTCACCAATTAATAAAAATTGTTTTCTAAATTCGGCATATTTTTCCAACATCAAATTTATAATTTCAAAATCAAAAAAATCCCTAAAAACTGACTTTATTAAACGGCCGTCCCTGAGACCGAAAGAGGGTGAATGAAATTTGTTTATTTCTTTCCAAACCCCTCCAATCATTTGGTGATAAACGGTAGTTTTCGCATCAAGACCCAATCTACGCTTTTTATGTAGCTGAGCCAAAATATCCTTAATCAAATCGTAATTAAAATTTTGGTCGTTCCTTCTTTGCTCCGTAATCAGATCAAATATCGTGAAAAACTGATCTTCCCAAGCACAAGAACTTAACAATTTGCGAAAAATTACATTTGAAATCTTGTTAGCATCATCGAAAACTTCATTAAAAATATTTTCCTTCTGCTTTTCGGAGATTTCGGATAGTAAAAAAACCAATACATCAGTACTGGCATTTAAATCGAATGCTAACTTAGAAGGATAAGCGTCGCTTCTACGTTCGTAAATGCAAACATCAGCAGCACCAATTCCAAGTTCTTCCTTTTCTAATAAAGTTAACTGTCTCCAATAATACTGTGCAGCTACAAACTGATTTTCCTCTCTCGATTCGGAAAACATGTACGCCTCTTTAGAATAATCCCAGTCCGAAAAATATTCTTCCATGAGTTTATTCTTGTATTTTTCAGACAGATTGAGCCGCTCAGGATTTACCAGTGTAAGTAGAGAACGAACAATAAAATCAATCTTAGTATCACTGGTTACTTTACGTCTGTACATTTTGCAAAACTTTAAAATTTTTTTAGCGTTCAGATTTACAAAGTCTATTAAGACGGAAGCGCAAGATTTATAATATATGTCACAAATTATGTCCTCTCTGCGTAATGTTTTCAGTCGCTCAAGCCAATTATTTTGAATTATTGTTTTGGCTTCGTCTATGGTCCCAAAAACGGTGAAATAAAATACTTTTGTGTATCGAAGCGGAATCGACAGATCATTGTGGCTTGTCTCGTAGTACCAATTCATGATTCTGAGTCCTAATGACAGAGTTATTTCAATAAATCGATCGTATATGACTAAAGGCAAATTCATTGCTTTCAGCTCCACCTTTGCTGTCTGCATTAAATCTGCAATGATGAGATTGGTCAATTCAATACCATCATCAACATCAACATCTCTTTTATCAAAAATATCCAGTATTCGATCGTTAATATCCGGCCGGTTCCAAAAAGCCCCCGACCATGCAATCATAGCCAAACGTTCTAAAGTAAAGTCCATTCGCACATCCATCTTAATTTTTTTCAAAGAATGTTCCTGGCTCTTTCCCAGCCCTCCCTTTAACACCGTGAATACTGGAGAAAATATTACCTGAAAAGAAAAAAATAAATTATTTAACTACTGATTAATTTTTTTCTCTAATTAATATTAATTTTTGGACTGATGAAATCATAAAATGTTTGTAAGAAAAGTAGTGAAGAGTAGTAAGATGCAAAGTAAATGTGGAGGTAATTAAAACGTTTACTTATTAACGCAAATGAAAAGAGCAAAATCATAATCAAATATTGTACAAATGTTACTGTCTTTACATAACCAAAATAATATATAAATCCTACCGTACTCCTAGCTAATTTTTAAATATGGAAATCACGCTTTAGGGTGAGTAGCAAAATTTTACAGGAGATAAAAGAAAAAAACTAATACTGTAGCTGCTTTATAACTTCGATTCATCAAAAATGATTCATCTGTTAAACTTTGCCTATTCTAAAAACACCCTGACCCTGACCCTGACATCACTAAATGTTGAAGTCTCCCTTACTTTCCATTTTTTTGAAAACTGAAATTGAATGAAAATGACAATCAAAAAATTTTACAAATTGTAGTTCTGGAAAACATGAGTATATGGTCATCATTTTTGCATAAAGTTTAGAAAAAAATTAAAAAATTAATAATAAATTAATATGTAAAAAAAAAATCCATGTACTGTATAAGAAAAATTATTTTAAAAAAATTTAATCTCAGTAGAATCAGGGGCAATTTTATTATAACAACTGCAACATGAATCATTGACAAATATAGCTTTTTCACTACAAGGTCATCGGATCATTTGAAGGACACCAGGTGAAATGAAAAATTAATGAAATGCGTTTTGATTAAATTTAATTTAACCTCCTTTCTCAAAATGTTCATAAATCCCAAAATCGGAAAAACCTGTCACTTAAAGTTCCAGAGTGACCTTCGTATTTGGAAATAACATTGTCAAGAGAAAAAAGCTGTACCCACTGAAAAATCTGAACCTTCATCGTTGCACAGGGATACCCTAATTAAATTAATCAATATGAATTCAGACTTAGGTCTCAATATTAATTTAATTGGAATGGTTTTGCTCTAGTCATTAGTAATCAGTAATTACCCAATAATTGCTTTCTGTATTTGCTTCTTTTTAAAAAAGTGTTGCTACTATAAGCTTGCTTAACCAATAAATGCATTTTAAGGTAATAGCTTCATCAAGGTTTTTCTCTTCTTTTTTTCAAAAGCTCGTTATTTTAAATTATTTAAATGCTCATTTCCGTAATATAACAATGTTACTTGAACAAGTTGTATGTTCTGAAAAACTTTTTCAAGGAAAAAATAATGATCCACACACACAGGATAACAACCAACCCTAAATCGTTAAAAGTTTAAAAAAAAGTAATGTTAGGCATCCATCGGTTATATGGATTAAGATGTCAAATGATTTCCTTAAACGTTCTTATTTATTAAACAGATCTTTTTTTCTAAATGAATGAATAAACAATCAAAATCTTTAAGATAAAAAGAAGTTATTTTTCAAGGACAATTAATTCCTTCCCTTTACATGAAAGTTTAAATTCAAATCAAATTAATTACCCTTTAGTTCAGTAATGTTCCTAATCTCCTTAACATAAAATTAAGTACCTGATATTTAAAATAACATTCCCATATCGCTCTTGATATACATAACAAAAAAAAAATCACAGTGAACGTATAACAATCAATTCTTTGCATCAAAATTCGCCATTTTAAACCACAGAGAGTGTTAAACGTCAAGTACCGCTACCGCATTGGATCTAATGGCGCTAGTTGTATCACGTAGTTTCTAATAGAACCAACGGATGGCGTTGCAGTAGTAGAGTTTAATTCCATGCGTCAGGAAATTGCCTGTTTTACATTTCGTTCATATCATTTGACCATAAATTTACACACAACATAAACTGCATGTGACATTGCAGTCACATGACACATGATTAACAGTTGAAACACATTATCTCCAATTATATTTACGATGAGATACGTTAGTTCACCTCTGACGCACGGAATTACGTAACATTTTTATGATCAAAGCACAAAATTACACTTTTTTAGAAATTTTGGAGTAGCAATATAGCAGAGTTTTAAATGAATTGCAAATGCAATGAATAATTTTATTTGAAAACTTAAGTTTTCTTAACTTCATAGCGAGAAGCTTGGGGAGGGGTTTTTTTGAAAATTCTACTGAGTCTTATTATCGAATTTTACCTTTTCGGGGGCAATGGCCGTGAAGTTAGCAATGATTACAACTTTTTTTTTTAATGCTCGAATTCTGAAGTTTGGCTCAAAAAAATCTCAAAAATTGTAGTTTAGTTTTCAAATGAACACTTCATGGGGCTGTTAACTTCACAGATCGTGTATAGTGAATATTTTCAGAAAATTAGTTTATTGGTTTTTGGTGTGCTTTGGTCAAACTCTAATAAGGGGCCATTTAATATTACGTAAGCATTTAAAGAGGGGAAGGGGGTTCAAACCGACCGTCTTCGCCATAAGCTAAGTGTGGTGATACGCCTTACACCCCGAAGGAAGGGGGTGCAAATTAACCAACATTATGCTTACGTAATACTATAATGGCCCCTAGTGTTAGTAATGAATTAAAAGTATGACTTTTGACTCTTCTTTTAAAAAAAATTTAATGTACTGTGAACATACAAATTGTTACACAATTTTTCATTTAGAAGTCATATACAGTTCGATCTTTGAGAAAATCAGTTTGGACCTCTATGATATCTCTGAATTATGATTCTAATTGAGAAATATCCTACAAATTAATTGCATAACTGACGTAGAAGATGACTTTTTACATAAATCATGATCATTTTTTAATTTCCTCGTTTTGAAAAATGACTTTTCAACGTACAGCTTAGGTAAGGAATAAAATCCGTGACTTTTTTTAAACAGGCGAATATCTTCTACTTTCCTGCACTGCACTGCACTTTCGTTAGAAAGTACAAAATCTGTTCTTGGCAAAGTACCAGCTCCCCCTTCTGCCATAGAAACTATATGAACCGATAATTTCTTTCTTTTAGATCCACCTTCCTTTATGTGATCGTCGAAAAATTTAAGAAAATCAGCTTTCGTGATGGTTCGCAGATAAGCCACTTCAACTTCGTCCCTGTCGAAATTATACCTCCGGTAAATGATTTCGTCCCAAAATTTACTCGATAAGTCAGTCAAGGTCTTCGGTTTGGCTAATCGCTTTGCCGCGAGGGTTTCTTTATTTTGTTCGAATTCTTCGTCACTCATTTCTTGTAAAAGTTTTCGAAATTGGATCAAAAAAGCTTCGATTCGAGAATCGAGGAACTTTGGATGTTTTTCGGATTGTACCGTTATTACGAAACCTTGGGACGAATAATGGCGCTCGTGTGTGCTCCCAACGTGGTAACCCAATTGCTCTTTAGTTCGCAGAGTGTAGTACGCTGGTTGTTTCGCCAACTGTTTCAAAAGCTCAGTTTTCATGTTGTTTTCCGTGGATAGGCCACCGATTTGGTAATAAATCCCGGTGCACGAATCCGTGCTTAAGTGGCTTTCAGCTTCTAGAATGGAACATTCTCCTTCACTAAGTTGTAATTCCCCAGGTCCCGATAATTCTTCAGGTGAGAGGGCCTCATTAATTTTTGAAATAAGTCGCCGTTCCAAGATTTCAATAAAAGAATTTGCTCCCTCCTCATCAACGTTACCGTGAATCAAACATTCCACGAATATTTTTGAAAAAAATCGAGGTATAAACTGATTCATGTCGTCGACTGTTATTCTCGCAGCCACTTTCGAAAATTCATCTTCAGTCCAATGCTTTTCTAGATATGCAGAAAAAAAATAATCCCAAAAATCTGACAAAGGGTTGGATGCTCTACCAAAATTAGAATACGTCATTATCTTTTCTTTTATGGCGTCAAAATTTTTCGAATCAATCCGTAAATCGGTCATTTTCTCTAGAATTTTATCGAGGAAAACGTTCAGTTTGTCATTAAAGCCCTTTACATTTACAGACAATCCAAAATATTTTACTTCGATGTAGTAGGAAAAACCGGCGAATTCCGCGGCGCTCCTGTATTCCCTTAGTGCCTCTTTTACCAGATGATCAAACATTTTCGTTAAAAATTTGTGGAAAACATCGGAATAAGTCACAGGGCTAACTATCAAAATTTCCAAACTAGCTTTCGGAATAAGAAATTTGTCGTCCTGCTTGAACCAAACTCTTGTGAAGTTGTTTTCGTAGATTATTAAAGGATGTGGTGACCCGCTATCCTTCCGGGATAAAATATCAAAATTTGACGGGATGAACTCGTTCGGAGCGGGTAATTTGAATTCGTTGTTCACTCCGCAATTTTCCCATTTTCGGATAACGTCTTTCGGAATTTTTTCAAATTTGTACTTGGATCCGTACCACGGTTCCACCTTATCCGCTACATCCTCGAATTTCTTCCCGTGGATGGTCACTAGAATATTGGAAGGTTTTAGATAATCCAACACCATATTAATGACATCCGGCCTGTAATTCTTTATTAATTGAGAACCGCTGAGGATTTCCTCAAATGAAAATTCATAATTGTGTAAATCCTCCGCAAACTGACCAGTAGAACTATCAAAATCGTCGAATCGAAATTTAGTTTCCGAAATTTTTTGAAATTCGTCAAAAATCCATTTTTGAGCGCCGGATTCCCGTAACATGTTCAAATATTGAAAGATCAGAGTGATGATTTCGTTTAATTTATCAAGGTCGTAGCTTGTGGGACCAACGGCGATCGTGAAAAAATCGAACCCTTTTGCCTTTAATGATTCTTCCTCATGTGCATGAAACGCATCTGCTAATGTCCTAGCTTTGAGAACTGAAAACAAGCTTCCAGGACGTTTGTCATGCCGTTTAACAAACGGCTAATATACTTAACAGGTTTCGTCTTGTAATATTCCCGTAGATCGGGCAAAGGAAACATAATAAACAACGCTTTCATATCCACTACGGGAACGAAGTATAATTTCGACCCAACTTGGTCCGGGCCGTACGGATGATCTCGCCACTCCGGACGTGTCACGTTTTTATTTTTTATTTCCGAAAAAATCGGAACTATCATCTCTTCCAACTTTTCCAAACTCTCTTTTCCCGAAACAACCAAGGTCATGATATTAGCCGAATACCATTTGTCGTGAAATTTCAAAAGCTCTTTTCTTACGTCGATGCCCTTCTCCTTTGGGATAATGCCTAGCGTCATTTTATTCCCGACCGGCAATTTCCTTATGGGATGTCCATCTTTAGAAAGGCTTTTTTGCAACTGCTCAAGTCTCATAGTGTCGTCCATTTTGCGGCCCTGAAATTCCGAATCAACGGCGTTCACTTCCCGATCCACAGAATCTTCGGCCATCAAAGGAGACATAAAAAACTGAGCAAATACATCCAAAGCTTTTTCAAATTGCTCCGATGCGATGGAGAAATAATATATAGTATAATCAGAGGCAGTCATTGCGTTGCTAAAACCCCCGTGGTCGTTTACTAACTTGTCATACGTCTTTTCGATGGGATATTTTTTGGAACCCAGAAAGAGCATGTGCTCACAAAAATGAGCTAAACCCTGTAATTCATCAGGATCACTTAAAAACCCTACTCCGACGAGTAATGAAGCGCCGGATTTCGATGCTTCCGGATTGCTGACTAAAAGAACTCGTAGTTGATTGGGCAATACGAGGCCTCTGTAGAGTCGTTTATCTCCGGGCGATTTCGTGATGTCGTTTATGTAGGTTATATTATTTTTCGACATGGATTTTACCACCACTATCATTGCTGTTAAAGTTACCAGTGTCAGGCATTTCATTTTTGATCCTAGCACCTACTAATAAGAAAGAAAACAACTTTCAGGAGTGAACTTTATAACCCAATTTAGGGAACAGAACAAATATTACGTCGCCATTACTTTCGTAATTTTCAATTCTTCCCCCGCCGTTCATTAATCGTCACCATTAGCCCCACTCCTGCTTGAAAATTTGGTCTCAGAGGAGGACAATAAATGAAGTGTATATATTTTTGTCAATCCCCTAAATCAGGCTATCCTAGAATTTCCTAAGCAGAAAAATTAAGTAACAATTGCCCTTGAGGAAAACAAAATTGCCTAGCAATTATTCCGATAATTCTGGAATTGCTTGATTTCGTTAAGGATGGTAAAATATAATTGAACCGAGTTTTAGCTCATTCGTACACTTACTAAAACAATGGTATATATGTACATACCATCTCTATCCGGAATTTACACCCCCCCATCCCTTCATACTCCTTCAAGATCGTTAATTGTAGAAATTAAAAATTCCATGTTTCTTTAATCTTTTTTTTTGTCCGATATACATAATGAAATCTTCATTCCGTGTATTCCTTACCTCCCCCTCGTCATCAAATTCAGGACCCCTCTCCCCTAAAATGACCACGTAATATTTGAATGTCCCCTTAATTAGAACTTGGCAAAAACATTTACCTGGTTTTATTTCGATTTATCCTTTAAAAAAGTTCACGGTTTAACGTTTAATCGATTTATTGCAGATGCGAACTAGTAAATAATAAAATTATTTACTCTTGTATTTGCATAACGGTAGATAAATAGAGTATTTTTTTAGATTAAATATTTTATTCACAAAAAATGGCTCTTAATATAAAAAGGATGCAAGTGACGAATTTGAACTTTTTTTTCTCTTCATATTGTCATCTTTTTGTCATATCAAATTCTTCCCCTGCAGAATCTTAGCCGAAATAATGGAATAACAAACGAGAAAAAAATCCGAACGAGAAGAAAAAAAATATCGCGGTAAAAAAAAATCAGACTGAAAATAAACTTGTAGTCGGTGAGAAAAAAATAAAATAATATATAAAATAAATATATTATACTTAATGTATAAGATAAATATTGATGGAATTAGCAGAGCTCTATATATTGCGGATAATGTTACAATGGCAATAGTAATTTTTTTTTTTTTTTTTTTTTGAGCAGAAACTGTGTAACTATCATTTATACAGTATAAAAATTTATGCCTTGGGTCGAAAATAATTATTAATTCATTCACACTAAATTTATTTGATCTCGAGCCGAAAATTAAAAAAAAATACCCTTTCAATTTCAACTTTTATTCATAGAACTTTTCTCTCTCTCATACTCTCATACTATCAAACTATCAGATTTGCTCACTATAGGTACACAATTTCGTTGTTTGAAAATTTAAAATGTACCAATCAGAAATCTTTTTTTTTTTTTTGTTTAGACATTCTCGAACCTTTTTCATAGAATTTAATTTTGATTTACAAACTGAGAAAACATAAGTCAACCCCTTTTTTTTTTTTTTTTTTTTTTTTTTTTTTTTGTCGTTAAATCAATTAAGTTTATTTGAAAAATTGATCGTTGGCATGTCAATCAATTACATGAGAAATCAATTGAAATATGGACTAAACCCGACAACATCAATATCGCTAAATTTTATTTATTTATTTATTTATTTATTTACTCATTTATTTTTATTTGTTATTATTTGTTTCCTTAGATGAGTCAAGCCTCATGAAGCATATATCCAGATTGGAATCTGTTAATGATAACAAAGTTCCAATCGGAGTTCCCTTCGGCACTGTTTCTTAGTTACAGTGCAGAGGGCTGCCACTGGATTAACTCCATGGCGGTTAAGGGATGTAAATTACTTCATACAAACACTGATAAACAAATACTAAAACTAACTCGTTTTCATAACTACATCTACGTCAGCAGGATGTTTCACCTGAATACCACACATTACGTCAGGAATGTTTCATCCTGGAACCAACTCGAAAAAAAATGAACTCACAAATTCTAAATAGCTCTAATAATTTTTTAATCAGTTGTATGCCCCAAAGGGATGTTTTCAGAGAAATGCTGATAAACACACCAAAAAAAAAAAAAAAAACTAGCTCATCTAAGTCAGCAGGATGTTTCACCTGGATACCTCATATTACGTCAGGAATGTTTCATCCTGTAACAACTCAAAAAAATAAACTCAAGACATGAACAAACAACAAATTGAAAATTCGAGAAAAAAAAATCAAATCATAAACCAACAACAAATTGAAAATTCTACTTCTATGTGCGCACGTTTTATTCTCTATTATAATCATTATTATCCGTACAAAACAAATCTCGTGAATTAGTAACTGAAATATACTTAAAATGATTCTTCTATGACTGCAAATAATCTCGTCCAATATTTAAACAGAAACAACAATACTTAAAATAAAATTCGTAAAGCTTCATAACTAATGGTTCTACCCAAATAACCGCAAAATTTAAAAAAAAAAATTTAAAAGAAACGGTATTTAATATTTAAGTTGCCATTGCATCGTATCAGATCGAAACATTAAAAAAAATTTACTTAAGTTCTTAATATTAACAATTCTAGTTATTGACGGTTAGCGAAAAAAAAATCAAACGATATTACGGCGGAATAAAAATCTTGTTATCAATCAATATCTGAACTAATATTGCAAGCATTTGCCGATTATCCATTAATTAATTATTATATCCAAATTAAAAACAAAAGGCAAAGAAGGCTCTCAAAAGAAATGGATTTAATACCTAAATTGCTACTGCATCATATGTCTAAACATATAGAAAAAATTATTAAAATATTTGATATGTACAATTCTAACCTTGACGGTCAGCAGAAAAAAAAATCAAACGATACATTTACGAAAACCGACACCGGATGTCTCGCACCAAGATGCTTGAACACATACAGCATGTCGCATGTAAAATTTAATCTCAATACTCTCCCTATTTTAATTACAAAACTAAATTTCATAAACCTACTTTTCATGGGATATTTTATTTTTCCACTTGTCACTGCACAACACTGCATTTTATTTTTATTTTTATCGGGGTGGACCCGATAGTTATAAATATGAATGAAATGTCTAAACCCATTCTCAGCTGAGAGAAAAAATCCAAAACTCGCCTTGTGTTTGGATTGTCTAGGCTCACCAATTACACCTTAGAAAAACCCCTTTTTTTTTTTTTTTTTTTTTTTTTGTATTTTATTTTATTTTATTTGTTGAGCCGTTAATTAAAGTTTTAAAGGCGCATAAGTCACCGTGTTTATTTTAGTCCTCGTTTATGAATTTTTATCCTTGTGTTAGTTGAATTTTAATCCATTTATTTCATACTACTACACATGTGCACGCCACTGTTTTATATAAAGTTCTTTTTTTTTTTTTTTTTGTAAAAAATGTCTCTTTTCTTACTTTTCTACTTTTTTTTTTGTCCATTTTTTTTGTGCATTCTAGATTGAGATTTTTTTTCTCACCATGAGTACTTTGGATCATGGGCAGTTAAGCCTCTAAAGGATTAATTTCAAAAAGAATTTAAGCTGACATTGTTTCTTCCATCATAACTACTTTTTTAAATCAAAAAATATTAGGACTCAAACCTAAAAGAAATTGTATATTAAAAATCCAGCTAAAAATAATACAACTACAATGGGTATATAAAGTTATGGTTCATCGAAAACCAAAAGCAAAGTAGACTTAGAGGGCTTCATCCACTTATAAAAGGACCCTGATATGCCTCTAAAAATGCAATAAAACATTTGGAAAAATTAAATTTGCCCCTTTTATCAAATTTTGAAAACAGAACAATAGTACTTTATTAAATAAATTAGTACTTTATCAGGCACAGTTTCAAATAGGCAGGGTGAAATTTTTTATCTTCCTTTATTGTCAGTACAAAAAGGACAAGACTCAAAGGTACCAAAAAAATTCATTATTCTAGTCATTTTTAAATCCATTGAAATCACTTTCTGAATAAGCACGATCAAGAATTGATTGTCAGTCAAAATAACAAAATAATAATCATTGTAAATATTTCCA
This sequence comes from Liposcelis bostrychophila, assembly GCA_037577465.1. Lineage (NCBI taxonomy): Eukaryota > Metazoa > Arthropoda > Insecta > Psocodea > Liposcelididae > Liposcelis > Liposcelis bostrychophila. Next base: position 23,895,726 of record CM075214.1, on the reverse strand, counting down.
CCTGTTTCATCTTCATATCTTACCCTACTACCAATATGGCCATACATTTTGCGACTTTCCATTTTTCAGCCTAAAGCTGTTCTGTAGTATTTCAATGTTTAATACATAACTTGAAAATGTAACCAGAATTTATATCAGAAGAAACTGGTTAGATCATTGTCAATTTCAAATTATTTCATTATGAAATTGTAATTACCTTTTCATTGAAGCAACAATATTTCACACTCTGTTAATGTCATTCCATCCAATGCATATGATTCCAATCTGAAAAGTATAAAAACATTTTTTAAGCATTTTTAAAAATCTGAAAAAATCAAAGTAAAACTAAAGAAAAGAGCAAAACAACATTGAAATGTTGAATGCAACACATTGCAGAGCTTATTTGAAAGATAATTCATGTTAAGTTGTCATTAGCAAAACTGCAGAAAATATATAGTATATGAAACTGACATGAAAACTTAAGCAATATTATATTTGGTTCGATGGTAGAGCTAAGATTGCATCATCCATCCAAATAACTAACTAGAATAGGGCTAACATTAACTATACCTTGTTTGTGCGTATCAGTCAGTCAGCAAGAATCGAGTAAAAACAGATTAAATAAAAAGAGTAATAACATTAAAATATTAAAAGCAACACATCGAAGGACCGATTTTAGAAACGAGAATTCATATTCAATTAAAATGGATTAACTATTGAAAGAAATATTTTTAAATGAATAATAAAAAAAAAGATTGAAGATAACCAAACAAATGCATACCGGAAACTGGTTTGATTGATTTCTGAAAGCACTTCTTAAGGGTAACCAACTACCAACTATTTTTTTGTAATCGTCTTGTTGCAATTTCTTTTTTTTTTTCCATTTTATTTTGGATTGAACTATACAGGGATGTTTGTTTTAAAACAAGTTGGTTTAAAACACGGTGTTTTAAAACGTTTTAAAACATTTGAATAAAAAACACCGTTTTAAAACACTAACGTTTTAAAACACTGTTTTAAACACCGTATTTTATTAAGTGAATAAAATACGTTTTAAAATGCATTTTTAAGAGTCCCGAGCCCGCAATTTGTCGCGCACGACTCATTTTATACAACCTATGGTATGGACCATACCATAGATTGTATGAGCCGCTCATATTCATAATGGTTGCTTAATTGCAGGGATGATTGTTTTAAAACAAATTGGTTTAAAACACGGTGTTTTAAAACGTTTTAAAACATTTGAATAAAAAACACCGTTTTAAAAATTTGAATAAAAATAGAAACGAATTTAAAACATTTTGAACGTGTTTTAAAACATGTTTTAAAACGTTTTAAAACCAGGTCGAATAAAAGACGTTTTAAAACGTTTTAAAACATGGGAAAATAATATAAAACGTTTTAAACTGTTTTTTATTAAAAAATGTTTTAAACAGCAACCCTGGAACTATACCACCAATAAACCGTATTATCGTTTACGGCGAAGAATTATGCACCAGCAACACACGTAAGTCTTTTGTCGTTTTACGTCATGAGCAGACGAGCTTTCCGTACAAACAAAAATAATGGCGGATGTTTTGAAAAAAAAAAAAAAAAAAAGTTTTATCTCATTTAATTTTGTTTAATTAAATTAAATTATAAATCATAAATAAAAACTCTTTTCTAATACCGGTATAGTGTTGTGATATGTAATTACTTTCGTTGAAATGGCAGTACTTAATACAAATTACATAAAATTTAGTCGGTCACGACAGGGACCGATACGAAACTAAAATTAAATTGATTACGGTAAACAGAAATCAATTTTATTGATACTTTCCAGCCAGCACAAAGCTCTTCTTTCCTCCGAAAATTTCGTTTCATACGAATTTTTCCTGATGGTCGGCGATTTAAAAAATTTTACTCCGACTTTATTTTTCGAACGCACTTTGCAAACGATGCAGAACACCAGAATTAAATATTTGTTTACACCAAAAAAATAAAATGAATTTGTCGTAAAAACTTGATAATTGTTGTAAAATTTTGATATGTAATTTGTATTAAATACTGCCATTTCAACGAAAGTAATTAATATATCACAACACTATATACAAAAGAGTTTTTATTATTATTTATAATTAAATTAAATTAAATAAAACTTTTTTTTTTTTTCAAAACATCCGCCATTATTTTTGTTTGTACGGAAAGCTCGTCTGCTCATGACGTAAAACGACAAAAGACTTACGTGTGTTGCTGGTGCATAATTCTGCGCCGTAAACGATAATACGGTTTATACTCTTTAATTTAATTGACTTTTCGGTCAGAGGCTTTAATTATTTCTCATTTTATTTGATACTGCAGTTTTTATAGGAACTACTTTTACAATGAGGTTGATGACTGTATTTAGTAGTTCCTACAACCCCTGCTAGAGGGAGTGTCGGTGGTCAATCGCTAACTAATAAAGTTGGAACACAAAGGAGCGATTATGATTGATACAATATAAAAATAAGTACTGGCCATTTTCATTGCTGCTTAAATGCACTGACCACGATCTAAAAAGTTTTGAATGCTTCACTTTTGTTTCGTATTAAAGTAGGCTAGGTCGTAACGGTGAAAAAGCATTTTGTAAATATTTTAGTAAGTTTTCACCTTTTTAAGTTCCATAAGTTCTCACCTCATAATCTTGTTGTTTAACGAGAGGGGTACTGGATCGCCGGAAAGAAGATGTCAATCCCTTAGAGCTGGAAAAGATCAGAAAATTCTGCTAAGTTTATTTTTAGGCCGAACTATTAAAGAAATGTTCAAGTGATTTGTCATGAGATTAAATTTACAATGCAAGTTAAAGTCAAATTTTTAATTAATTACTTATTGTTACAACAATCTGTTTTAAGAAGAGTTAAAAAATTAAAAAACAAGCAAACTACAATTTTTTTCAAATTCACAATATAAATGAAAGAAAAAAAGCACAAATTTTTAAACAGTTATCTAAAATAATACGATACTTTTACTGTATTAAAAAATTATTAAAATCCATGTCATTAAAGTTTATCGCTTCAAGGAAGTATTTTTTGTTGCAATGCTTAAAATAAGCCTCGTCACCGACGCAATTGATTTCGATTGCTTTCTTAAGCCACTCATCGCTCTCTTTCAACTTAGACATAGCGCGCTTTGATGATGAGCACGGTGCCCTCGGGCAGTAATTTATTAGCGTCGACATCGAAGGAACGTGAAAAATTGTAGATTTGTAATATTTCCACTTCGCCGTCGCAGTCCTCGACCAATGTTATAAGGGCAGTCTCATAGTAAGCCGGGACAACCGTGCGACAAACCAGGCAACTCCCCTCGTGCACGAAATTGACCTGCATGTCGCGCAGCCTGATGGGACGCATGTTGGCCAAGTCGCCTAGCTCCTTATCGCTATGGCGCTGCTGAGGGGGGATGCAGTGTGCCCTAATGTTGTGTTTTTTATTCATATTCCGTCGATGATTTTCCATATGCTGCATAATGCTGGAATCTCGATTACCGGTACGGACCCGACGAGGGAAAGGCTCCATGGAGAGGGATCTACGATGTTCCTTTATGGCAATTTCCATTGTTAGCCCAATAAAAGTCTTTAATCCGCAACTCATTTTCTATGCCGGCGTTAAAGCCTATTGTCGTTTCTCCCAGCCCTCTTTTTAAGGCTGTAAATACTGGTCGAAATCTTATCTGAAAAAAAAGACAAAAAATATTATGATTAAAACAGGATCTTACCCATTCCCCCCCCCCCCCCTAACAAGTTACTGCAAAAATTACAAATGCTTTTAATAGTAGTGAAGAAGTAGGTGAGAAGCAAATATATTAAATACTTTCACTAATCCCTATAAGTAGTAAGTGGAAAATCAAATACTGCACAACGTTAATTCCTCCATATGATCAAATCTTATGTCCAATCCTATTCCCATCTAACAGGTAAATATATTTTAAGTACAGAGCTTATGCTTGGATGAATAAAATTTTAATAGGAGTTCCAAAAATAAAACCAAGACAACAATGCTTGGTATTGATCGGAATGGAATAATTAAATGAAAATTCTGCCCTAGACCTCAAATTTTCAAATCTAGTCTGGTTAAATTCAAACCAACATCGGAATGTCTTCTTGAAATACATAAACTCATTAAGTTGGAAAATTTAGTGAAAAAGATATGACAAAAGTTTAAAAAAATTTACAAATTGCTAATTGCAGTTATCAAAAACAGACAAGACTATGATTGCTGAAAAACTTTCAAAATAAATAAATAAATAAACAGACCAAAATAATTATTTGAAAAAAAAAATTACTTTTTATTTAAATGCCCAAAATTCATTGAAATCATGTGACTTTATACTCTGAGAGACGGTGAGAAAAAGAAATTAACAGACGGTCTATTTGCGAAGTTAATAATTGAAAATAATCTGTTGTTTTGTTGATTTGATAAATTTTCAAATATTATGATGCAATTTATACAATTCATATTCATTCAAAAAAGATTTTTACTGTTGTACAACTAAATGTTTTTTTTTAAAAGTCATATTCTCTTTGCTATTTTTTGATTAATATAATTAAACCTGCACGCCTAAACTTTTTTTACAGCTCAAAATTACTTACAACTTCAACGAAAATGATCAGTAACCGAAAGTAGAAGACTGGGTCCTTGAGTCACCCCGGCGTTAAGCCTTAAACTACGAATATGACGAAGAGAATGAGGTTGATGATGAAGAAAATGATCGAAGGTTTCAGCTCCTGAAGTCAAAGATAACAATAATCGAGAATTCCAGTCAGAGGATGGTTAGATGATCCAGCAGAGAAAACTGCCTTTAGATTATCGCTGATTAAGATTTGGTTTCAAACAGCAATTATGTTTCACAGTCTTACAAGCACTTTCAAAGTTTTTTAAAATCTCTTTAAAGTCCTTAGGGAGACTTATCAGGAGAAAGTAAGAATTTTCATTTTGGTATCCAAAATCTCTTCCATTATTAAAAATTTTGACTTTATCTTCTAAGGCCCCTTTCAGGAATTAAATCTATATTTCCCCAGCACTTCGCCCCAGTCAAAAGCAGTAACCATTGATTGGCATTTTTTGTGACTTTCAATTTTAACTGAGAAATTTCTTCAATCATTACAGAGGCGTCCGTAGTATATCTCGCAGTAGCTCCCATTGTATATTTTCACTTCTATACCGCACGTTGTAAGGAAATCGGTTATAGGGCTTCAGCTGTTGTAGTCACTTACTACAGCAAATTTCTTTCAGAGATAGACAAAAATCTATTAATAGATTTATCGTTTGAACGCTTTTCCAACCTCGAGCATTCAAAGTTTCCTCTTTTCCGAGCTTCCATTTGTAATAAATGTAACTATTCCAGTTATCTCCGCTTGAAACTATTAATGTACTCTTCCTTTTTCCTTTTCCTTTTCCTCTTCACCTGAGAATGCCCAGGTTGAAACGTTCACTGCAGATTCAGAGTCTTCATTAAAGAGATACAGGGCACAGAGATCCAAGAAGTCGATTTTGAATTTTAAATTTTATCTTCTTTAGCTCTTGATCTGAGCTTGACAGCCAAATTAAAATATTACTTGCTACATCAAATTTCCAGTCAAGGATAAATTACAAACAACCACAGTAGTTGGTGTTTGGTTAGTTTTACAAACAACCAGTGTAGTATGGTTTTTAAACCATATCCGTTCTTCTTCAGAGTTGAGTACAGTATTTATAAACTGATCCAACAAGTCAAACTGATTTTTTCTGATCAGCTTTTTATACTGAATTTCACCAATTAATAAAAATTCTTTCCTAAATTCGGAATATTTTTCCAACATCAAATTTATAATTTCAAAATCAAAAATATCCCTAAAAATTGTCCTTATTAAACGCTTGTCTCTGAGTGTGAGAGAGGGTGAATGGGATTTGTTTATTTCTTTCCAAACCACTTTAATCATTTGGTGATAAACTGTAGTTTTCGCATCAAGACCCAATCTACGCTTTTTATGTAGCTGAGCCAAAATATCCCTAATCAAATCGTAATAAACATTTAGGTCGTTCTTCCTACGCTCCTTGAACAGATCAAATGTCGTGAAAAATTGATCAGCACAAGAACCCATCAATTTGCGAAAAATTACATTTGAAATCTTGTTAGCATCATCGAAAACTTCATTAAAAATATTTTCCTTCTGCTTTTCGGAGATTTCGGATAGTAAAAAAACCAATACATCAGTAGTGGCATTTAAATCGAATGCTAAATTAGAAGGATAAGATTCGCTTCTACGTTCATAAATGCAAACAACAGCAGCACTAATTCCAAATCCTTCCTTTTCTAATGAAGTTAACTGTCTCCAATAATACTGTGCAGCTGCAAACTGATGTTCCTCCCTCGATTCGGAAGACATGAACGCCTCTTTAGAACCATCCCAGTCCGTAAAATATTCTTCCATGAGCTCATTCTTATATTCTTCAGACAGATTGAGCCGCTCAGGATTTACCAGTGTAAGTAGAGAACGAACAATAAAATCAATCGTACCATGATGGGCTACTTTACGTCTGTACATTTTGCAAAACTCTAAAATTTTTTTAGCGTTATGATTTATAAAGTCTTTTAAGACGGAAGCGCAAGATTTATAATATATGCCACAAGTTATGTCCTCTCTGCGTAATGTATTCAGTCGCTCAAGCCAATTATTTTCAATTATTGTTTTGGCTTCATCTATGGTTCCAAAAACAGTGAAGTAAAATTCTTTTGTGTATCGAAGCGGAATCGACAGATCATTGTGACTTGTCTCGTAGTACCAATTCATGATTCTGAGTCCTAATGACAGAATTATTTCAATAAATCGATCGTATATGACTGAAGGCAAATTCATTGCTTTCAGCTCCACCTTTGCTGTCTGCATTAAATCGGCAATGAGGAGATCGGTCAATTCAATATTATCATCAACGTTTCTTTTATCAAAAATGTCCAGCATTCGATCGTGAATATCCGGCCGGTTCCAGAAACTCCCCGACCATGCAATCATGGCCAAACGTGATAAAGTAAAATCCATTCGCAAATCCATCTTTATTTTTTTCAAAGAATTTTCTTGGCTCTTTTCCAGCTCTCCCTTTAACACCGTGAAGGCTGGATAAAATATTACCTGAAAAGAAAAAAATAAATTATTTCACTAATGATTCATTTTTTTCTCTATTTAATTTATTAATTTTTGGCACAGATGAAATGACAAAATGTTTGTAAGGGAACTAGTGAAGAGTAGTAAGATGCAATCATGCAAAGTATAAATGTGAAGGTATTTAAAACTTTTACCTATTAACGCAAGTGATAAGAGCAAAATCAAATATCGTACAATGATACTGGCTTTGCATGACCAAAATAATGTACAAATCCTACAGTACAATTTATACAACAATATACAATCCTATCTAGCTAATTTTTAAATATGGAAATCAAGTCTTAGCATGAGTGGCAAAATTTTACAGGAGATAAAGAAAATAACTATTACATGAGTTAGGTAGTTGCATTATAACTTCAATTTATCAAAAATGATTGTTCAGTTGTTAAAACTTTGCCTGTTAATAAAAAGACCTCGACCCTGACCCTGACATCGCTAAATGTTAAGAGTCTACATCCACTTCAAATTTTTTGAAAACTGTGAAATTAAATAAAAAATGACAATCAAAAATTTTTACAAGTTGTAGTTTTGAAGAACATACATACATGGCCATATGTTTTGCATAAACTTCAAAAAAAAAAATTAAAAATAAATAAATACATAAAAAATCTATGCACTGTATAAGAAAAATTATTTTCAAAAAAATTAACCTCAGTCGAATTAGGGGCAATTTTTTGTAACAACTGCAACATTGATCATTGACAAATACATCTTTTTCACTACTGAGGTCATCCTATCATTTGAAGGAGATCAGACGAAATGAAAAATTAATTGAAAGGGTTTTGATTTAATTTAAATTAATCTCTTTTTTTAAAATGTCCGTAAATTTCAAAAACGAAAACTCAATCACTATTAAACTTTCAGAGTGACCTTCGTATTTGGATATAACATTGTCGAGAGAAAAACCATGTACCCAAGATCTGAAGCTTCATCATTGCACAGGACACCTTAATTAAATTTAATCAATATGAATTTGAAAATAGGTCTCAATGTTAATTTAACTGAAAGGGTTTTGCTTTAATCATTCATTAAGATGCACCAGCAAAAGTAATTAGTAATTTAAGACATCAGTGGATGAAGGTGGCCGTTCAGAAAGAACGAAACTTGTATTGTATTTTTATTTACAAGATGTTTTACTTTTGTTTCTTGAACGGCCTGCTTCTTCCACTGATGTTTTCAATTGCTTTTCGCATTTGCTTCTTTTTAAAAAAGTCTTGCTGCTATAAGCTTGCTCAATCAATAAATGCATTTTGAACTAATAGCTTCATCAAGATTTTTTCTTTTCTTTTTTTTTTAAAAGCTTGTCATCTTTGAATTATTCAAATACTCATTTCTGTAATATAACAAAGTTCTTTGAACAAGTTTTATATTCCGAAAAACCCTTTCAAGGAAAAGTAATGATACACGCACAGGACAACAACCAGTCCTAAATCATTAAAAGTTAAAAAAAAAAAAAAAAATCTCAGGCATCAATCAATTATCTGTATTAAGATCTCAAATCATTTTCTTATACGTTCTCATTTATTAAACTGATACTTTTTTTTTTAAATGAATGAATAGAAATGAAATGAATGAAACAATGAATCATGAATTCATGAAAGAAATGAAAGAATCAAAATCTTTAGGATAAAAAGAAGTTATTTTTAAGGACAATTAAATCCTTTCCATTACATTAAAGTTTTAGTTCAAACCAAATGAATTACCCTTTAGTTCACGAATGTTCCTAATCTCCTTAACATACAGTTAAGTACCAGATATTTAAAATAACATTCCCACATCACTCTTGGCATACATAATCAAAAGAAAACCACATTGAAAGTATAACACAATCAATTCCTTGCATCACAAATTCGCCATTTTAAACCACAGAGTGTGTTAAACATCAAGTACCGCATTGGATCCAACGGCGCTAGTTGTATCACGTAGTTTCTAATGGAATCAATGGATGGCGTTGCAGCAGTAACGCTGACTGCTGCAATGCTGCAGTAGAGTTTAATTCCGTAAAATTAATGATCAAGCACGAAATAATACTTTTTTACAAATTTTGGAGTAGCAAAATTAAAATTACTTAGCAGAGATTTTTAAACGAATCACAAATGCAATGAACAATAATATTTGAAAAATTAAATTTTCTAAATTTCATAGCGAGAAGCTTGGGGAAGAGCTTTTTCCAAAGCTCTATTGAATCCAGGGGTGTAACCACAATTTTTCCAGAGGGGGGGGGGGGGGGCAAGATTCGTTTACAAATTTTTTTTGACCCAAACCCCCCCTTCCTCTAGTCTTATTTTATCATTTTTTCCCCCGATTTTTCCCGCTATTTTTCCCGATTTTTTTTTTTTTTTTTTTTTTTTTGAAATATACAAAGGGAGCCATTAGAACAAAAGACCCAGTATCTTCTGTCATTGAAGAACGCAACCATATTGTGGGAAAACGTTTTTGTAACCCTCCATTTAGTTCAATTTCATATTACAGACGAAATTCATGGCAAAAAATAAAAATAAAAATATATAAATATTTTTCCTTTTAATTTAAATCATATTTCTACCCAGGATTAACACCCCCCCCCCCCTTTTACACTTTCCCGAGATCGTGAATTGTAGAAATTAAAATTCCATGCTTCTTTAATCCAAACAGTTTCTTTTTTTTGTCCAATGTGCAGAATGACATCTTCATTCCGTGTAATCCTTCGCCCCCTCGTCATCAAATCTAGGACACCTCTCCCCTAAAATGACCAAGTAATATTTGAATGTCCCCTTAACTAGAAGTTGGCAAAAACATTCACCTGATTTTATTTTGACTTATCCTTTAAAAAAGTTCACGCTTTAACGTTTAATCGATTTATTGCAGATGTGAATTTGTAAATAATAAAATCAGGGGTCGTACATATATTACGTAAGCATATTTAGGGGGGGGAGGGGGTCCGATCAATGCTTACGTTTGCTTACGAAGGGGAGGGGGGGAGTCTGTAAAATCTTACGTAAGCATTCATATATATATATATTTTTTAACCAGTGGATATAAAAGTCGATTGGAGTAATAAAATAAAAACTAAACAAAACTGAAAAAAAAAATAATAAAAATTTCAAACCATTTAAAATGAATGAAAATCATAAAAAGTGAGGAAAATCTTAAAAAAAACTAAATTTAAAGGGATTTTAAGGAAAGAAAAATATTACGTAATATTAGGGGGGGGGGTCCTCCAAAATCTTACTTTGTCTTACAACGGGGGGGGAGGGGGTCAAAAACTGTCAAAAAAATGCTTACGTAATTTATGTACGACCCCTCATTTACTCTTGTATTTGCATAACGGTAGATAAATAGAGTATTTTCTTACATTAGATATTTTATTTACGAAAAATGCTCTTACTATAAAAATGATGCAATTGCAATTGCAATAGTGCAATTGAGAATTTGAACTATTTTTTTCTCCTCATTTTGTCAAGTTATGCTAACTTATTCGTAAATAAAGAAATTTTTTGGACATAAATTTTTATGGAATAATACTGGAACGTATGGTATCTCCACTGACAGCTTCGGGTCTTTATGATGTAGGCCTCTTCTTACAACTCCCCTTTTTTGAAATTGACTCGTATGGATGGATGATTACTTTGTTGCAATTTTTATTATTTTAGTCTCGTATTTGCATGGCATATACTGTATTTACCGACGATTACGTCATAATCGGATTCGGTCATAAAAAGTATTAGTTGTTATAGTTTAAGTTCATTTTCATCAAACGGTACTGAAAAGTCCACTTTTCAGTCCTAGTCAGTTTATTTACAGACTATTTTACGCCGTACCTTGTGATAAAAAATATCTTTCAATGCAAGAAATGCAAACGACTTGTCCGTCTCGACCTATTTAAGACCCTCGCCTTTCGGTTCTGGCTTAAAACTCGGTCTCGACGGGCAATTTTGTCGTTTGCACTCCTTGTATTGAAAAATACTATTTCATCATCGGCCGGTCGAGACATTTTAACGATAAAAAAATTTTTTATTTTATACATAAAAATGGGGTCTAACCGCACCGAAACCGTGTCAAAACGTTCTGTTATGTTCAGAGACACCGATTCATGATTTTAAATTCATGAACAAGACTTAATTGTTCTTAGATTTCATCATTTTTAATTTTTTTCGCAATTTTAAAAAAAATTCTTTCTGGGAGACCAGTAAAGCGCTCTAGCGGTGAAATCGAGAACTATTTCAACAACAACAAAAAAAACAATGGAGTTTTATTTTTTTATTGCGGAAACATTTAAAAAAATTACCAAATTTAGGAACCATAAAGCCCTTTTCATACATTTTAAATATTGAATCTTTGCCTCTGAAACATAACAAAGCTTTTTGGCACAATTTCGGTGCGACCCGATCTCTTTTTCATTTGTAAAAAAAACCGAATTTTCGAAAACAAAAGTAATTTGTTTTTTATCGATATAATTTTCCACCGGCCGGGTAATGGTGTAAACGAACTAATACCTTAATTTTCTTCTACATTTAATGATTTTTTTAGAACTGGCTTGATTAAGTACCTTACCTGTAGGAATAACTTTCACTAATTCTATATGGAGATCGCAGAAGCTTGGTATCTCCTCACAAGGCTTAACGTAAAAATGATATTTCAGCAATTTCATCTAAGGAGGATATTTGACAACAACCGCAAATGATTCTGTTCTAGTCTGAAAAGAGAAAGAAAAACAAATTTATTAATTTAAATTTAAGACTCATTTCAGATTCACAAATTTAAATAAATAGAAAAATTATTTACAATTAATTGAGCCTCAAAGGATCAGGATTGAAATCCTGACTTATCGACACTCTTATGACTTATAATAAGGCAAAATTAATTTACAATGACATTCTAAAACGAAATGCGAAATCTTACATCACATTTCTCAAATTAACATGCTTCAAGCCCTGCCTTTATACGACAATAATGCTTCTCCCCTGAGTACTATTAACATGGCAGCCGGTTGGACTTGTCATAGCATCTGAGACAAGGCCTCCGGCCATCACGTAAAGCTGTACCTACTGCCACTTTGTCATTTTCATTCACTCTTTGTTTCCAATCTTCGTGAAGTTGCTAAGTGTATTATCCAAGAGTGGTCGACCTTCCTTCACATCGCTTTCGAATTGTATTAAAATTAATAAATAAGTCGTTATCACAGATAAAAACTGCAACAATATAATTTAAGAAATAATTCACCAATAAAATAAAATGAATGTTGATAACACTAACATTAATCAAAAACCCCTGCTTGAGTGTAACGTATCCCCCCCCTGAAATTTCTGTATCACATATTTTAAGCATTTTTATGAATATTTTAAGTTCAAGAGCTGAACTTGAATCATACAAATCTAGATTTTTCCTCATCCTTAATAGATTACAGCTAAAATCTTTTCCGATCTGCAAAATAGAAAAAAATTTAGAGTGGCAAAAGCGGGCATATGAAGAGAAAGAACTTTGTAACTAATGGCCAAAGGGCATTGGTACAAAGTAACAATGCCTTATTTTTACAGCTTATTCTATTAGAACTCACCGAATCGTGCAACATTTGACTCCTATTAATAGAAAAATAAATATTCATAAAAATCAGGGCCAAAGTTGACACGAATAGCCCAACTTTGTGATTAAACCCATTATTCCAAAACCACAGAAGTACTATGTAAGAACAAACAATACTACAAGTGGTAATAAAAATGCTGTAGACTAAAAAGGCTCGAAAGAAAGAAGAAAAAATATCTCGAGAAAGAGATCGAAGATGTAACCACAACAATCTGTACTCTTGGAGGCGGACGTTAATACATCTCCGTCTCAAACAATCCTTTAAAAAAATAAAGTTCGGTAATTGTAGTAAATTCTGTATATTCCACACATTAAAGAATGATCAGTCAATTTTCTTTCTGACAAGTTCAGGCATACGGCCCTGCCAACTTTGAACATTCATAGTGTTTCAACATTTCGTTCATTCTTACCTTACGAAAGTTTTCTTGTAAATTTTTGCTAGTCAAAATCAATATTTGGGTCATAAAACCAACATAAGGGAACTGAAGAAACATTATGATGTGTATGAAATGCACGGGGAATGGATACCACCAAACGAAGTCAGGAAATATAGTAATACTTGTTAAGCCCACAAGAGAGCAATGCGCGAAAATTAATATCGAAGATATTTTGCAAAATCTTTTTACGTCAATAATTAATCTCTTTTTGAATAACCTATTATAATCAGTCTAAAAAAGGAAAGAAGTACTCGTCTAAGTTTTATTATCTACACATCAAAAGCCAAAACTTTGAATCTGAAAAGTCCAAAATGGTTGCTGTTTTATTTTTCATAACAAACGATCAAATGACAACTTTCCAATTCACCGTTTTGGCACAGATGGATAAAGCCAGACTTAAAAATCAAAGATTTACCTCGAATTTCGCCCAACGCTTTACATACGCTAAAAAGTCTTTCATATCAAACCAAAATGCGAATGGCGTGAAAAGTGATGAAACCGATCCTATTATATTAATAATACAAAAAATTCTGAAATCCAAATCGGAATTGTCAATGCGAAGTAATCGAATTTGGTCTATTATAATTAAAATAAAAGATGCCGCTAGAACTGAGAAATATAGACAACTGTACAGAGCTGATGTTGATAACCAGTGGAATCCAAAATCTCCTAAAGTGTTAACAAAAAAAAAATATTGCTATAGCACACAAGGGTTAATTTCTCAAATTGTAAATTTTTTTATTGAATCAGATGATTTTCCCTTCCCAAAATCACTTTTAAAAAAGGACTAAGTGCTTAATCTAAGTAACCTAAAAAGCAGTGTTAATTATTCAACTAAAATTTTATTTAAGCCAGTGCGCCGCCTATGGATCAACGATCAGTAAGTGAATACCAATGAATCGTTGAACTGTAAACCAGACACTGCTTATTGTACAATTTGTCTGGCTGATTGTACAAGTGATACTGCTCGTTTATAAAATGACAGGTCGGTTGTGCAGCTTTTACTGCTAGTTATACAGAGTCCCTTTTCAAAGATATAATGAAATACCTCCTTCTGGTATTTCGCTATAGGGTAGCAAACCAATAAGTTTTAACAATTTCCAAAATGGTTTCATTTGAACGTATATTACGCATTCCAAAGGCGCAATCACGTCGCTGCTTGACTCTCCTTTTAACATTTTTTTAAAACGTTTCTTTTTGTTAAAAAATATATTTCGACACAGCAAAGAAACATTAATCAAATTTTTTTACTTTAGAGCTTAATAAAATTATATTTTAATGTAATAATCTTGAACCCATTTAGAATTACAAAACAGGGTATTACTGAACAGGGTCTTACTGAATGACAAAAGATTAATATTCATCAAATCCACTTTAACTAATATTCATTACACCCACTTTAATTAATAGTTGTTACTTCAGCATCATTTCCAAATTGTACTACAATCAATAAATAGGTTGTTATCGTCGATAAAAGCTGAAACGAATTCAATTTTGTTTAACATAAAAATATATGAAATTTCAACGTGTATGACTTACAGATATGATAGATGATCGATTTAAAATGAAATATCCCCCGCTATTTATTTTCGTGTCAAGTAATTTGCAAGTTATTATAAACAATTTCAGCTGCGAAAAAGAAAAACGCACATAACACGAAATGCACAATTGTTAGACACTTGGGTGGATTTTTGAATTACTAACCTCAGCTGTTTGATCAGCACTGTAAAATTGCAGACCTTTTCTAATTTTAAAAAAGTTGGACATAAAATCTTTCCTTATCTAAAATTTAGGATAGCAATTAAAGTCATTTTCTTGGGAACAGATCAAGTACTACGTAGGTAGCTTAAGAAGATAAAGTTGTGCGAGATTTATTGGGATCTAATCTCTATTTCAGAAGAGAAGTTATTGAAACCCGACTCGTGCATAAAAGATTTAGTGGATCGAGGGACAGTTCGGCTTATGCCATTTAAAAACAACCTCTAAATACTTACTGCATCACACAATGTTTCGCATCTATTCAGCAAAAAATTTATTACCGAAAGTATCAAAACTATCATAGTGCCAAATGCGATCACTCTGTTGTTAATTTCATTGGAAATAATTAACGTAGCTGCGATATATAGAGACAAAGTGCAGGACGCAACAACATTGATTGCGTATAATAAAAAGGCTCCAACGAATACGGAAAAAACATCTCCGCAGAGGCCTCGAAGCTGGAGGCACAATACCCTGTAATCTTGAAAAACTGCAGAAACCTTCTTATTTCGCATGACATCCTTTTATAAAAGAAAAAATTCTGTTACCTATTTTTTTATAAAGTTAAGGGCTATTCAAGCATAACGTATGCACGTTACGGAAAAGAGAAGGACATAAAATGATTATGTTCGCTGAAAAGAAAGAAAAGGGAATGGCAAAGTGTGTATTTAAGTGCAAAATAATGAACAATGAGAAGCTTCGGACTAGAATTACTGTGAAGATTAAAAATGCACCTTAATATTGCAAAAATCAATCAATAAATTTTGAGGGGGGAATTTAAAGCTGAAACATTGGGTAACCCAAGGGCTGTTGGTGTTAGCAATCTCATCGTAACTCCATTTTGTAAACAGTCGGAAATAGAAATAGAGCTATTGACAAAAGCTAAACATTGAAACAACCTTCTAATGAAAATCCTCACAGCGAGCGGCACTGAAGCGAGGGTCGAAAATTACCATTCATGCTAACGTGATACTTGTATGGCCCCATCCAGTTAATTTTTACCTCTAAGCAATTAGTTTTCAAAGTCTCGCAAAATCGAAGCAGTATCGAAGTTAAAAATACAAAATATGAAGATTTATAAAAAATTAACATTACAGTATAAGTATAAAGGATTGGATACCACCATCTTGATTTTGGATCTCGTAAATTGAATGAAACCGAAGCTAACAGACCAAATACTAATATGATTGTTATTACAATTATGATTTTCCTTACGACGTTAATTTCCAACTTTTCTTTACAAATTCTGTGATAACCAGTCTGAAAGGATCAAAATTTCGTGCTATTGGATAACGAGGACTTCTCGGTCCTATAAGAGCATGTCTGCGGGAAAATATGCCTTCTAAAGGAAATGTTTTAACAACTTTTAATTTGTATTCATGTTTTCATTCCCCAGCTTTCTAAGTACAATCAAGGATAATCAAAACTTCACCCACAGCGTTTAATGACATGACAGAACTTGCCCGCTTATTGCAACACCTTTTTCACTCACCTCAAATTCCGCCCATTTTTGAATATATTCCACGAATGATTTCGTGTCAAACCAAAATAGATAAGGCATCAGAAACATAGAAAATGCCGTCAGCAAGTGCTGAATATTAGATACTACAACATCAAAATTTTTTTCGCCTGACTGATACTCCAACATCTTTCCAAGAAATTGTACAACTAATAAGAAAAGTAAACATGTTTGAAAGATAACGCTGTACAAAACTGACGAAGAAAGCCAACTAAATTGTAGATTTCCTAGAGAAAAAAAAAGTAAGATACTTTGCGAAGTCAGCTTATTCAAAACAATTCATCCTACCAGTCTCCGTATCTTCCGTATATGGTAACAACCCCATCATTCTCAAAAATTTCCAAATTGGTTTCATCTGAATATACAATGTGGATTCCAAAGGCGCTATTTTCCTCTTCTCCATAGCAAACATTAAGGTAAAAAAACGACAAGTTGCGGTAAGTACAAAATTGTTCGATAACTATTTAATTTCATAGAAAAAAAAGCTCAGGATAAAAAAAATTGATAATATTTTGATGAATTTTCGTTTTCCATCACTGAATCGATCGAAATCTATCCAAAAACTGATAATGAATTTTCTTCAACCTAAGCCCTTTTTCCCCGTTCAAGGTCAACAGACAGAAAATAAAGTTCAAAATATAACTCAATATTTTAAACCCATTAAAAAAATGATATATTACTATATGAAAGGAAATTAATTTTCATTATGTATCACTTCAGTATTTGTACCATTTGCCGGTAAAAGTTTCCCTTTGGTATCATTACCGAATTGCACTACGATCAACACATAGGTTGTTATAGTCGATAAGAACTGAAAAAGAATTTATTTAATTTCCTTTTTTGTCATCAAACAAATTTACGTCAAATCTCAAAGTGAGCAATTACTTACAGAAACAATTGACGATCGATTTAACGTAAAATACCCATCGCTGGTTATTTTCGTGTCAACTATTTTCAACGTTTTTATGAATAATTTAAGCTGTGAAAAAAAGAAACCAATTTTTTTAACTCTAATGCGCAGACAAATGCTGGGGGGATTTTTGGGTTACAAACCTCGGCTACTGAGTCCGCACTATAAAATTGCAGACTTTTCTTCATTTTACAAATATTGGATATAAAATCTTTCCCGATCTAAAAAATTGTAAAAGATATTAAATTCTAATAGGAAGGGAGAGTATTGTTGGACAAAGATGTATGGTAGGAGCTTCGATAATAAAACGATTTTTTTCGGAATTTGAACAAATTCAAACAATTCAAAGTAGTCCTCAAGGAAGTTATAAAGTTATCAGGTCCTAAGGATAAAAGGGCACATGCGAGGAGTCAAATTTCTCAACCTCAAAATTAAGAATTTGTTAAGGAATGCTAAACGTTCAAAAAAAGGGCGATTAGGGATTTTTATTCCCTGAGAATAAACTCTCTCGGCAGTTAGTGAGTACTTACTGCATTGCACAACGTATGGCATCTGTTAACCAAAAAATTTACCATCGAAATAATCAAAGTTAACATGATGATAAATAGAATCGCCTTTGCGTTTATTCCATCGGAAATGATTACATTAGCTAAAATATATGATGAAAGTGTACAGGTCGCAATGTTAAGGACCGCATACAATAAAAATGCTCTAATAAGTATAGAAAATATATCTCTGGAAAGACCCCGAAGTTGCAGCCACAATATTCGGTAATCTTGAAAAACTGCAGCAACATTTTTGTTTGCCGCAACATCCTTTAAAAGAAAAAAAAATATTCTGTTATCTTTTTTTCAAGGAATTATAGATTGTAAGCCAAAATTGAACTCCACAATGTTTATGAAATGGCAAGAAAACATAGATAATTGTACTTTTAAGGTAAGAAGCTCCCTTCTCACAGTAATATTCTGATAGAATTAGTTGAGTTCTAGCCTGATCTGAATCTGAATTAGAATTATTACCTTCAAAAAATTCGTTTTTACATTTTCGCAAAATCGAAGAAATATCAAAGTTGAAAATCCAGTGTAAGGTAATTTCATGAAGAGCATGGTAATATTATAAGAGTAAAGGATAGGATGCCACCAACTCGCTCCAGGTTCTCGTAAACTGAATGCAGCCGAAAGTGTAGTCGAATATGCTGCAGTGATTGTTACTGCAATAAAGGCCTTTCTCTTAGCGTTGATATTCAATTTTACTCTACAAATTCTGTCATAATTGGTCTGAAAGGATCCAAATTTTCTGTTATTCGATTCCTGCATAAAGAAGATTTGTAGCTTAACTGCCACGTTAATGACAATATTCAAGAGGATTTTCATTTACCTCGAATTCAGCCCATCTTCTAATGTACTTCACAAATAATTTCGTGTCAAACCAAAAGAGGTAAGGCATAAACAACAAGGGAACTGTCGTTATTACGTTCTGAATGTACCAAATCCCGAAACCAAAACTTTTATCGCTTGATTGATATTCCAAAAGTTTTTGAAGTATAATTACAATTGCTAAGAAACTAAAAAATATGTTTAAGATAAAACTATATAGAATCGAAGACGAAATCCACGAAAAGACTATATTCCCTAAAAGAGAAAAAAAAAATTGCCGAGTCCGTGAGGCATTCTAAATTCTCCCTACCAGTTTCCGTATCTTCAGAATACGGTAAAAACCCCATCATTCTCAGAAATTTCCAAATTGGCTTCATCTGAATATACAATGTAGATTCTAAAGGGACTGTTTGCTTTCTATTCATGACAAACACTAAGGTAGAAGGACGATGAGCTGATGTAATTACAACATCGTTCGATAACTATTTAATTAATGAAGAGTTATATACTGTGATAGTTATATTGATTCATTGCCGCACCGAGCAAGGCAGAGTTACTCTAACTCAGAAAGACGACTTTAATCGATTTCATAAACGGTCCCATATTTATTATTCTTCATTTATACTTCCTGTGGTAACTTCAGATAATAAGTTAACAATGTGGGAATTTTTCGGAGATTTTGAAGACCTATTTGTTCGAGCTCACAATGCTTAGATTCAATTTAAGATTACTCTTTGAAAACTAAAAAATTAGAACAGGTGGTTTTTCATCTACGTGCCTCTGCGCTGTCAGCTAGTGCAGTTTTTATTTTTGTTCTTTCATATTCTTGCTCTGGTATGACTGAACATGAAAGTATGAAAACGGTTATTTAATGAACTGTTGGAATAGACGGATGGATATAGACGGTTTTTCGAATAAAAATCACCTAAGACCAGTTAGTTAGCTGATTCAGGGCATAAACGAAGGGCCTGAAAACTGAATCAGGTAGCTAGTGGGTCGTGAGGAGTTTTTCAGAATATAGTTTTACCGCGGATATCTGAATAGTGAACATCGTTTGCTTATTTCTACTACCTAACCCCGGCTACGATATCAGAATTAGAAAATATGGTCTCACTCCTACGTCATGCGGGAACATCGGATCAAGCACGATGTAATAATAAAATAAATTAACCGCAACGCAAATGCGCAATGCCTTTTGCGCTACCTTGCGCATCCGTCATTAGAAAAAATCAGCCATCAAAACTTTTTTTTTAAGCAAATTTTTGAAAAGCTTTTTAAAGATTTAAACTTATAATATAGTCTTTAATAAAGAGTCATAAAAATTTTTAATTGCTCTTAAGTCGATACTCAGGCTTTGACAGAAAAAAAAGACTATTTGAGCTGAAGAATAGGTTTTTCGAATTTTCCCGGAAAACGCGAATTTTTCAAAACTTTAAATTATTTTTCTCGTTTTCATTTTGATTTTGATTTTAGTTAAAGAAAAAGGGGTCACTTATAACTTTATCTCATTTAGAAGTTAGTTTTTTAAACAAGACAGAGAAAAAGTGCATTGATTTTTTTTTTTTTGTTTTTTTTGTTTTTCCGGGTTTTAAATTATTCGCACTTTGAAATGAATATAAACCAGACATAAAACAATGGGAAAGAAAAATGTTTGTTTTGTCACAAAGCAAGGAAAAAAATATATATCTATTTATTTGTCTCCCCAAAATGGCTGAGTTATTTATCGCAACAATCTCAACACCTACCATATAACCGCTCAGGCAGTTATATGACATATGCACTTTTCATTTTATGAAAATAATTTATCGGATATTTAAAACTGCTGATGCACGGATGTAGGCAGGGTCGGATTGTATCCAAAGAAAGAAGAGAACTTCGAGGATATCATCGTATCATTCTCTTAAAAGTATTTAAGAAGAATAATATAACTCACTTATCTTGTGTAATCATATGCTTCGTAGAAATTTTTTTTTCGCACTTTAAAATTTTATAACATTCGTGCGATTATCGGAATTAAAAACACACTGCATGGCAAACAATATTTCAATCCTCTTCTGACCTTTGATCCGAATCTGACTTTTCACCGAGCATTTATTGCTTTTTAAATAAAGTTGACTTCTTTGTTGCAAATTTATAAAGCTGACTTCTGTTCAAAGAAACAAAACAAATCATTTTTCCATTCCATTGTTCAATGCATCTGGTTTATATTCATTGCGAAGCGCGGAGAATTTAAATTGATAAATTTTCAGTTAAGCTGATAAGGCTTTTCTTTATTACTGGGTATGTTTTTTTTTTTTTTTTTTTTAATTATACTTTTTGTAACTTTTAGAATACTAAGTAGGGTGGTGGCGCTAGTTATGGATCAGGCATCAGTTACGGATCACCTCATTTATATTCATAAAAAACAAAGAAAATAACTCATTAAGAGGGCTTTTATTTCTTTAAAGTTTTTTAAAATGTAATTAACTTCAAAAAGTCATCAAAATTTCAAGCATTCAAGCTATATTAATACAGAAAAACGAAAAAAAATCTCACCCGGCCGAAATTTTTCAGGAAAATAAACACCATCGCCATTTTTTTGCTTTAAATATTATTCAGTTATAACCACTCTTAATTCACCAGATATTTCCAAATGAGTAAAAAAACTTTTAGCAAAGGGTCTAATCTTTTCCGCTTTCAATGCATTTTCCTTATATATGACTATTTCTTAAAATAATTACCGATGAACCACAATCGAACACCGAAAAACTAAAAAATTCAGTTACGGATCACAACAAACTATTTCATGGTACAATCAAAAAGGTTTGTGATCAGATTGATACCGGTTTGAAAATAAGTGATGATTTTATTTGATTTCTTGAATGGTGACCTTTTAAAAGCTCGAATTTTACCGGTGTAGAAACCAAAACTTAAATAAAGACATAATATAATTCTAAAATTTCCAAAAATACAAGAAAATAATTGTTTTTTAAAAACAAAAACAAAACAAATTCCATTTGCACAAACCTTTCATGTTTATTTTTCATTTGGAATGGGTGATCCGAAACTAAAGAATTTGAGAAAAATAGCCTATTAATATTTTTAAAATTTATTTCCTGAATGGTGTGGAGTATATAAGGGACCTTTTGGCATTAAAAATAAATTAAACGTATTATCTTTCGATTCCAGTTGAGTATGTTGTCCGGGATTGAAAATTCGACTTTAAATTAATGTTTAAAAAAAAAAGTTGTACTATTTGATCCATAACTAGCGCCACCACCCTAAAACTTCATGCACCAGTGCCGGATATTTTGGTTATATTTCAGGACTCCAGCTAAGCAGTCTATCCAAAAGAGAATTGAAAAATGACTTTCTTTCTGACTATTGGTTTCAATATAACATCAGTTTGGTTATCAGATTTTTTGAAACCTTTTAACTGCTAATTTTTGCCTGGTAAGTCGGCAACAAAAATTTATAGCCTTGCGGATCTATTTGGTAAACTTTTTTTTTTTTTTTTTATAAAAAATGCATTCTTGTTGTAAGTGTTTTCGTTCCCCACGAATTAAATTTTTATTTATATTTGAAATTGCCATGTCACCAAACTGTCGCGGTTCATAGTGTGAAATTACTGAAGTGAAATTAATTAATAAGAAGGAAGGAATCCAGAGAAAATTATATCGAGAAAATCAAGTCGAGCACCCCGGACCTTTCAAGGTCCGGGTTTCAAGTACTCTACTCGACTTTCTGGACATTAATTTTTCTAAATTTTCCATTGCCTGACCTCTTATGATTTTATGTTCAGTTTTTTTTAAAATCGTGTTTTTAAAGATTGAAAATTACTTGTTAGGGGAAAAGCTGACTCAAACTGCTCGTTACTTGCAAGAGAAGAAAATCAATGCGATGTTAAGCTTATGTTAATTCTATTTGCAAAGCCTAATAACTATTTACGTTTTTCTTGGAGGATATCAAAATGGCGAAAGAAACAAAATAGTGTTAAAAACATTCGTTGCATTACTCAAATAATGCAACGTAGAATGCAAGCTAAACAATTGATTTAAATTTCCGAATTTCCCCAAATAAGAAACAATCTCAGCCAACTTCGATTTCTGCCCCAATCAAGTGTACTACAGTATTAAAGACACGATTCCGTAGAAATCGAAATCATTTAAAAATATGTATATAAAAACATTTATCTGCGCAGCTTGGTTGCAAAACTAAGCCCAAATCAGGTCTTCATCAAAAAATTACAGATGTTATAATAGGGAATCTTTAATGCAATTCCCTCTGAATTAAATAAGGATGAGTGTCGCCATGTCTGGTTCCGATATTTTTTCTGTCTTTCTCATTCTACTGAATTAAACAAGAACTAACTCTGGCATTCATTTGGCATGGCGGCCGATGAAATATTTATGTCTAATTTCAGGCTATAATGTCTGATCTCGATCTTTAATGAGTATCTCTTTTTTTTAGGCTGAGGTTGAGTATCTGCATCGTGCTCAGGGAAAACATTTTTCAGCTGTCGTCAAGAACATCTACTTACAAAGCTCTTTACTGTCAGTTATATCCAATAAATTAGCATAAGATTATTTAAAATTTATATTAGTTTAGTGGTGAGGGTTGAATACTGAAGATTAAATAATATTATATCACAGGGTTTAAATATTTAAAATAGGAGATCAAGAAAGTATTTCAATAATAATGGAAAAGACCGAATTACCACAAACAACTAACTCTACATCAGATGAAAATCCCGAGATAAGTAACACTTTCGCACTATTAGAAGAAGGAAAAGAAAATATTTGTTTAAATGAGGAGTATAAAAATATAACCATAGTTATAGGCAACACAGGGGCGGGTAAAAGCACTTTCATTCAATGGATTGCAGGCGATAATAGTAAATTAGTATCTAAAGAGGTGGTCAAGAATTCGGGGAAATTTCTCATTGAAGACGGTAACCGGATAGGTAGTTCTACAATAACTTCAAAAACGCTTTTTCCTGAACTAGTAATTCACAATAAAACCAATGCGGCTTATTACGACTGTCCCGGATTTAGCGACACCCGGAGTACAAGTCATGATATAGCAAGCACTTACTTTATTAGGCAGGTAGTAGACCATGCTACTAGCGTTAAAATCGTTATAGTTGTAAGCTACAATACTGCTCAACAAGGTGGTTCGAGAAGTGCATTTGTAGATTTATTGGAACATATTACGAATTTGATCAGAAGCATAGACAAATTTAGAAATAGTATAGGTCTAATAGTAACAAAAGTTAATAACTTGTATGTACCGGATGATGAAGACAATTTAGTATTAGTCCCTGACGAAACGGTTATATTAACGATCGCTGAATTTTTGCAAGAAGTAAAGCAAGATTTGGGAACTTCGTTAAACCATTATAGTAAAACTCCTCAGAAGCAGATTTTTTATAAAGAAGCCATCAATCTCTTGAATATTTTAATGATAAAAAAAAAGGAAAAAAATTACGAAAGGATTGGAATTTTTAGAATGCCTAACAAAAAAGGAATGTTAAGTAAAATTCCTCTTTTGCGGAAAGGTAAAAACCGCATAGAAAAGATGCTGTATGAAAAACTCCAGTACTCTCGAAAGAACGATAACGATTTCGGATACACTATTTCAGATAAATCTAAAAACGATATTAATAGATTGGTAGAAAAAATAAATCAAAAAGTGTGGCTTGAAATCTCTGAAGTAGTCGAAAAGATAAAGACTAATTTCGAAAATTTAATAGGTGAAATGCTTGGCAAGATTGATTCCTTTGGTGACAGCAACTCTGAGATTGTTGATGTTGATGAAAAAGAAGCGCTAACCTTCACAACTAGGTTAAACAAAGGACTTAACTTGATATCCGGTTTGGTGAAGGATAGCAACAATACAAAAACTATGGAAGGCTTGGCAGAGATAACTGCGAATAGTATTACGCGTCTAGAAATTCAAACTTGTACGGAGAATATAAAAAACATTAAGGAGCAAAGCAAGTTTTTTCACTTTTTACAAGCCGTTAGCGAAAGGCAACTTAACATTAGACCAGAGACCTGGTCGACTTTGTTTCAAAAAATAGAAAGCTATCTTATCGATTCAAGAAAAACTATTGAAAAACATGTCCAAGATGCAGGAAAAAAAATAAACGACAAAGTTTCGTTTGAAATTTCTGAAGTAGTTGAAAAAATACAAAATTATCACACAAATATAATAGAACAAATGCGCGGCAGGATCACTTCTTTTGTTGACAATAACCAAACTGTCGATGCTGGGGAAAAAGAAGCGCAAGCCTTTACAACTAGACTAAATTTAGCGTCTTCCGTTATATCCAGTGTATTAGCACGAAGTCAAAATATAACAACCATAGAAGATTTAGCCACGATAACTACGAATGGTATTACTCGTTTGGAAATGAATAATTGCGCAAATAATATAAAAAATATCAAGGATCAAGGCAGGCTTTTAAAATTTTTACAAGGTCTAAGTGACAAACCTCTCAATATTCAACCAGAATCCTGGTTCAGTGCATTCCAAAAGATGGAAATCCATTTTTTCGATTCAGAAAAAGTATTTCAAGAGCATGTTCAGGATACAGCAGAAAATATAAATCAGAAAGTGTGGATAGAAATTTCTGAAATTGTTGAAAAAATAGAAAATCATTATAGAATTTTGGTAGGAAAAATAAGCGATAAAATTAATGGCTTTGTTGACAATACTAAAACGATTGATGCTACGGAAGCAGTAGCGCAAGACTTAACAAAGAGTTTGAATCTGGGAAGGTCCGTTCTGTCCAATTTAATTATTCAGAGCAAAAATGTACGAACTGTAGACTACATAGCTAAGATAATTTCGAATAGCGTTACTCGTTTAGGAATCGATAACTGTGCGAAAGACATAAAAGACATCACAGATCAGGGCAGGTTCTTCACTTTTTTACAAGCTTTAAGTAAGAGGCAACTTAACACCAGGCCTTGGTCAAGTTTATTTCAAAAAACAGATTCATTTCTTTCGGATTCAAAAAGGATTATTGAGAAGAATATTCATGAGACAGCCAAAAATATATATACTTCAATAGACCGCTTTGTTGAAGAAGTAACGAGAGAAATAAAAGCGCAATATCAAATAAAAATGGAGATTTATGAAATTGAGAAACTACCTACAGAATTAAGCAAAGGAGTTCAAATCCTATCGCAATTTATAAAAGAAACGAAGAATTTAAACAATGCGCAAGAATTATCGGAAGAAGTCAGTCATGTCGTAATGAAGTTAAATATTTTACGCTATTCCAGCATTGAGGTAAATACGTTCAAAATTTTACAACGTGGTAAATATTTGGATTTTTTAAAAATTTTAAATAATGGAGTGCTAAGTACTTGGTCTTCTGAGTGGATGATCCACTTCAAAAATACTTTAAAACACCTTTCTGCGTCAGAAGCTTGGTACAGATTTTTGAATCATTTATATAATAAATTTTCAGAGTATGAAATACAGAAAAATAAAAATAATTACAATGTTGCTAGTATTAGTGACTGGGGCCTCGAAAATAAATATCGAGGAATAGAAATCAATAAAAACAATTTTAAGACATTTTTAGAAAAAATAAAGGGCTATGGTGTAAAAGAATGGACAAGTGTTAAAAATTTGGAAAAAGTTACAGAATTACAATTAATTGAACTAAATCATGTTCTAGGTTTAACACTGAGAAATGGGATATATTCTCAATGCCCGGAACCAGGTAAATTGGTAATAAGAGGAGATTTTATTAAATTTAGTGATTTTATTACTAACGATGGAAAAATGGAGCCATCTCAGCCAATGCTTTGCCAAGATAAAATTAACTCAGTGGATATTTTTGCTTTAAATACAGCTTTCATTGACAGAGACTTCATTGGAGAGGGTAGGTTAAAATTGACACTTGTTGCACCCAAATGGCATGTTGAAGGTAACAGAAAAATATATTTATATGGAGCTGATGGATTTGGTCTTTCAAAAGCAAAAAAAGGGTACGACTCTTCTTTTACTTGCAACCTTTACTTTTGCCCCTCAAGTGGCAAAGGCGACGCTGGTAAGCCGGGGTTAC
>CM075214.1:21819356-21985988 GCA_037577465.1 Liposcelis bostrychophila | reverse complement strand
AAATTACAGATTTAACGGTAATCTTGTCATAAGAATGAGAGAGCATAAAAGCGCCACTGGTAAAACGTTACAATTTACCTTTTTTTATAAAATACACCGAGATATGTGATCTTCGATCCATTAAAAAAAATTCCAGTATACAACGTGTATGCAGTAATAAAAAAAAAGTATGACTAGATAATCATAAATACAATTATCTGTACAAAGATTTTCTTTACAAATAACAATTTGACAAAATTTAAAGCGGGATTGAATAGAAAAGTTAAACTTAAACCCGCACACTAACGATTTTCCCTACCGAATCCTAATTATTCCTAATGCAGAGGCGATATTTTGCAATTATAATTAATAGAAAATTTAAGTTATAAATTTTATAGCTTACAGTATAGAAACTGAATCAAAAAATGGACGAAAAAGCCAAAAAAAAATCGTTGACATCTACACGAAGCTTAAGACACGAAATAAAGTTGTTGATTTAAGACTATAAAATTTACTTACAATCCATAAAAAAATCCATAAGCTAAACACATTTTCCTTATGTTTAGCTTATGAGTTGTTCAAGATTAAGTTCCTCCAGTGCTTTATCTTTAGTGATTTAATTTAAATTTATTCGGCTTGATTGTTTCTCTAAAAATATTACAAAATACGCCCCTGGTCTAATGATGAAAACATCCATTACGATACAATCTTTCTAAAAGGAGATATACTGTATATTAATGTTTGTTTCGAACGGGAAAAAAAATCTATCGATATTCTTAAAACGAGCTTTTAAAAAGCCTACTACAACATGCCGAATACAATAACATGCTTCCTACGAAAAAGGAACTAATATCACCTAAAAATTGTAATTTTTTTTTTTTAAATTAAAAGTGCAGATCACATTCATTTTCCTACAAAATGAATAATTATTATTTAAAAAGGTTATTATTTTAAATTATAAATATACAGAAAACCGTAAAGAAAAAAACAATATTTCAAATTTTAAAAATTTTCCTATGTCTCAGTGTAAGCTCAAGCTTTGGGATAGTCGGATGGTGCTGACAATGTTAGGCTTGCTTCGAGTCTCACCTACGACTAAAATTTTTCTTTGCGCTTTTCAAAGTCTACCTAATTGCTTGGGACAGTACACATATTAAGTGACCAGAATTTGGACATTTGGATCCTCTCTCTCCCCTGTAAGTCTGATATAGGCCTTTTTTATGGAAAGTTAACGGTTTGGACTTCCTTCATGTTTTATGTATGTGTACAATCCCTCCCTCTGGGTGCTATATGTATAACACTACTTTTTTCAAGTCGGAAAAAAAATTAAAAAATTAAACTATAATTTACAGACTTAAGTTTCTAAGTTCGTAATCACATTACGATTTTGTTAATCTTTGGATTATTTGTTTTATTGGCACAAATCGTTTTATCAGTGCTTTTTTTTTTTTTTGAAACTTTTGTTTCAGTTTTATTGTTCCCCTGGCAGTTCTTGCAATTTTTTTTTTTTTTTTTTTAGAATTAAAAAAAATTGATGTCAGTCAGTTTTTTTTTACAAGCAAAATATCACATCATAATATGAGATTGCCAATACATTAGCTCTTATTGAATTATTTTTCGATTTAATTTTTCTAAACCTACAATAATTACGCTACTAAATTTGTAAAAAGAAAAAAAACTATCTTAGGAGGTCTTTTTTTTTAAAGAAATTTCTTCAACTAAAATCTAACTTTGTTAGAACAGATTTAAAATAAAAAATTAAAGTATTGTTAAAAATTATTTTTCATCACTTTTGCTTAACGACAGAGACAGAGTTTTCCTCTTGATGAAAAATGTATGACATAACGGAAAGTTATTTCTGCTATATAACAAAAATTTTGTACTTAACATTACTGAAGTACGTTCATTTTCTTAAAAAATTGCATGTCGCAGTGAAAAAATGATTACTTCAAACTTAAAAAAAAAAAAAAAAATACTGCAACGATATTAGGGTCATTCAAGTGTTACGTAAAGCGAGTCTCCCATCCGCCTTACTGGGGGGGGGCGGGGGGTCGAAAAACACCCAAATCGAATTACGTAATACTTGAATGGCCTTTAGTCCAATACATCCAAAAGTCAAATCCGTACGTCGGAGGTGAACAAACGTATCTCCATCGTAAATATGAATGGAGATAGTCTGTTTCGACATTTCGTGAAAGTGTCACGTGGCCACAAGTTTGCACCTATAAGCGTGTAGACTTGTAGTCACATGATTTTTACAAAGTGTCGAAACACACTATCTCCAATTATATTAACGATGGAGATACGTTAGTTCCCCTCCGACGCACGGAAATATTCATAAAATACTTTAAAATATCGATTCAATATTTTTTGAAATTTCGGAAAATACTACAAAATTATTTTAATCTGCGACATACAAATTATTTGTACAAATTTCCAAACATTTAGAAACAAATTTCAATGCAAAATTATTTCGGTGGCTACCCCGTGCATTTTTTAACATTTTAAAAACATTATAAGATGATATCCATTAAGCACTTAAAACTTATGTTTAGCTTACGAACAGTCAAGTAAAATTAATGGGGACTTCCGACGCAAAAATTACTCCGCTACAGCTCATTACATGTCTTAAGCGGTAACCGATCAAAATTCTTCCTTCACATAAAACATTAGCTTTGATTGGTTACCGCTAAGGACTTGTAGCGCTCCTGGCGGAACAATTTTTGCGGCGGAAATCATTAAACTCCATAAGCTAAACATAAGTTTTAAGTGATAAATGAAAAGCTCCCATATTTCACATGTTAAAATCAGAAAATATTTTTAAAAATTTTCCGCTCTTCCAGGCGGTTAAAATCGCACGTCTTGGCAGTGAAATTTTTTTTTTTTTTTTTTTTACACAAATTACGTA
Source organism: Liposcelis bostrychophila (assembly GCA_037577465.1). Taxonomy (NCBI): domain Eukaryota; kingdom Metazoa; phylum Arthropoda; class Insecta; order Psocodea; family Liposcelididae; genus Liposcelis; species Liposcelis bostrychophila. The sequence continues at coordinate 21,983,101 of CM075214.1, read as the reverse complement.
ATCCAACTTTAAAAAAACAACGGTATCAAATTATCACTGTCGAAAAATGTTTTTTAAAAACATTGAGCTTATTCGTTTTACGTCATTTAATTACAAGAGAGAAAAAAAAAAAGATCCTTCGGCGTTTGATACAACTCTTCAAGGGACGGAATGAGCCGGTGACCTTGGAGTATGAAATTTGAGCAATTCAGCCACAGTGATCGATACTTGGACCAATCCTCTTCCTTCCAACACGTCTGATGCGCAGCACATCAAATTCTGTTTCAAAAAAAAGAGCAAAGGAAATCGATTAGAATTATTAAATAAAAAAGCTGTACCAATCAGTTCTTTTTGAAAATATATTTTATAATATTGCAAATCTAGGCCAAAATTTAGACACTTTCTTTTTGCATGAAAATACAAAAAAAGACAAAAAAACCAAAAGGACAAAGCTTGTTAAAATAAAATACGGAAGTATTTATACCTTATTCTTAAACAACTATATATTTTTTTTTACTATTTAATTAAGTACTTATTTAAATAAAAAACTTCCGTACAGTATTTTTTTCCGGAAGGTTTAAAGGACCAGGAGACTTGACTATGGTTCCTGTCGGTTGTTCAACAAGCAGTATGCTTCAAAAAATCAGTGATTTCAACTATGTTTTAAACAAATGTTTTACTTTTTATTCGACTAACAGTGTTAGTCTTTCAACTAGCACTGCCAGTTGTACAACTGTCAGTAAATTTATCCACAAGTTTCGTGACCCTTTATACCTCCTCTAATTTTTCTATGGCTATAATTGTAAAACATTTTACGGCTGTAATACGATATTCCATCATCAGTCGTCATAATAATAATAATATAATGATCATAATACAAGGAACTAAATACTAATTCAAAACAGATAGGCCTAAACGAATTTCTTTTTTAAATAACGTAATGAAAATTATTTGGATACATCCAATACTACAGTAATAATTAAGAATTTTATAAGCCACGAAAAACAAGTTATTTTGGAACTGCAAATTACTGGAATAGTATTGAACGTAATTTTTTTTTTTTATAAAGTTTACACAAAATCTATTTTTTTTTAAAACTTACATTTAATTTTTTTTTTCTTTATATTATTTATACTATAATTTTTCTTCCTACAAAAATAATTATTGTTAACAGCACCAACATTAAAAATATTCAAAAATCGGTAACCAGCCGTTAAGTAATTAAATATACACTGACAATTTCAATTGATTAAGCAAACAGAGCGAATTTTTTTTTGTTTAAAATAATAAATTCTGATCTAAGATCAGGATATTTTCAGTTAATCTCACTTTAAAGAAGAGAGGCGATGTTCTCCCTGGTTTTCTGCAACGACTATTTAACTTGCTAAAGCAGAATTGAAAAAAAAAAAAGATTTTACGGCATCCTGACACCTAATTTAAAAAACTACATCGAAGCCTCCTAAAAAAAAATTTTAAAAAAGTATTGAGAAAAAATCTTTTCTCTTCCAAAATTGCCCTTTTGCTCCTGAGATTCGTTTTAAAAAATCCCTACACGTACAACATTCCTATTATAAATAATTCGTTATGTATAAAATATTTGCAAAATTCGATTTTTCAAATAGGCCTTCTTTTTCATATTTTAAAAATCAGTCTCCATTAGGGTGGATTGGAGGTTGGACGGTTCGATGGTTTTAATTTTAGCTCCTTATAATAATAATTTTTATTTTCAAAACGTCAAAAATGTAATTTTTAAAATTTTGGCGCCAAAGTTGAGGTCACGTGTCTTTTAAAGAATTTTTTAAACAATTTTAAAACAAAAATTGGAGGACGTGCTTACATCTTTAAAGAAGCAAATAAGGACCTCAACTGCAAAACTTTTCTGCTAAGAGGATCAGTACGCTATCCTAGTTTAAGATAACTAAAAAACACCAGAAAGAGCACGGAGCCAAAATTGAAGACCATCCTACCACCCTAGTCTCCATATTCTAAAAAAAAAAATATATACGCTGAATAAGCATTTTACGGCAAAACTAAATCCGCCGGGGGCTGTCAGCTGCTATTCTGGTAAAATGGCGGCCGGCTTCGGATTGGCTGCTAAATATTCTCTTCTGCTCGTCTAAAACAATTTATTAATCAATTACTTCTATAGCAACTGACAGCCCTATAGCGGATTTAATTTGCCCTAAAAATCCTCATTTTGCTTTTTTTGCTTTTATTTTATAAAATTTGTCAGTTATACAAAATTTCGAAAATTTTTCTTTTCGCTTCCTGCAAAATGCCGGACTATCTTTTCTTCTCTCTAATGCCAATTATATCTCTTTTATTTTTTTTCCCCTCGAGATTCAAAACGATCTATCTGCTTCATTTTCCTAAACCTATTCTTATACAACTAAATCTTAAATTACCAAATAAAAAAAAAATATTAACAACAAAACATTTTTTTTCATATTTTAAAAAGAAAAAAAAAAAAATGCATTTCCGTTCAGTCTCGAAACCGAGCTAAATTTAAAAAAAAAAGAAATTCAACAAATTGCCTATTTAGCTGCGGTTTTTTTTTATTCTTAATAAAAAAGTAATACTGATCAGCAAATGCCTCTCGAAGGGTATAATCTAGTAAAAAACGGAAAAAAAAAATTGGGCAAAGTCTTATTCGATTCAATTTTTTTTTTAATCTGAGCGCTGTTGAAAGAAATTCGAAAAAAAAAAGCTTATGACTAGAAAAAAAAAAAAATAAATTAACAAAGTAACAGAATAAAATAATACCATCGCTATGACTAGTATCCAATCATTAAAAAAAATTGACGATTTTTACAAAATAAATAATGCACCGATTATATTAAAAAGACCATGTCTTCCAGGAATGTCTTTTCTTATTGATTTAAATGCAATAAAAAAAATCATTTAATATTGGACCGATTCATTTTTTTCAAAATACTTTTAGGCACAAAAAAATTTGTTTCCGATTAGTCAAAAAAATAAATAATTTTTTTTTTTAAATAAAAGGCAGCTTTTGATTAAATTAATTAAATTAATTTAATTCGGCGGTGGGAATAAAAATAAAATCAAAACGGTTGCAAAAAAGCCGATCAGGCAAAGGATCGTCGAGGTGCGATTGTCTTCGCTGTCAGGAAGTTTCCGAGGTGGCAGGATCGTTCCGGCAGCAATTAAAAGAGACTCGACCGTGTGAAGAAGTGCCCCCACCCTCAGTGTTTCTACAACATCCTCGCACGAACACAAGTCCTCCTGCAACACACCCAATCCCAAGATTTTAAAATTATAAAAAGAATAAATAAAAAAATTGATGAAAAAAATTAAATGAAAAACAGAAAATGCTAAAATCAAATATGGACATCAAAAGCGCGCTGATAATTCGTTCGTGCGTGCGCAATTCAATTTTTTTTTTTTTTTTTTTTAAAGTTTAAAATTGAAAATGATAAAAGAAAAATAACAAGGCTTCCATTCGGAAAAGTAAAAAAAAAAAAAAAGGAAAATTTTTTTTGACTTGAAAAAAAGATTTCATGCACCGCCCAATTTTCCTGCCACCTCACATTCTGTCATAATTTTTTTTTTTTTTTGTTTAAAAGCGAAAAAACAAAAAAAATATTCTCAAAATCCAACACCGATGATTTTTTTTTGAAAATAAAAAAAATATTTGTACAAATACAAAAAGAAAAAAAAGATTGCTGATGATAAAGAAGAAAAATTAGCCAATTTTATTTACAGCCTTAAAAACAAATGAATTATGATGACTGATGATGAATTTTTTTTTAAATTGATGTTTTTTTTTTTTTTTTTTGCCAATAGAAAAAGCCATGAACGTATAGCACTTAAGCTTTGTAATAACACTTAAGCCAAAATATTTAAGCTTTGTCCCTGCTAGGGGTACCAACTGCAAAGCGTTTCCGCTAGATTTGCTGGATGCCATTTTAACGGTATCCTATCACAACAAACGGCGGCGAGTTTTTAATTGCTTCAGTAAATACTACAAAAAAAAGAATGACTATTTTGTCTCTTAATTTTTCGTTCTGAACTCGATTTACTGTGAAAAAATCCTAATTTTAAGTACCTAACGAACTTTGGTGAATCGTAGAATTTTAGTGCTAGTTTCAACTTGTCTGAAATGCATGTGCGGCCGGAAAATAATTTCAAAAAAATTTGCAGCAGAAAAACTTTGATTTCGTTTTCCGGGTTTTGTATTTACTTGGAACAAGTTCAAATCTGCACCAAAATTATAAGAATAAGATAAAGTAGTTCCTTTAGATACCTAGTGTTGGAGTGTTTTCTCCGTAAATCGAGTATTAGACAAAACAGTCATTCCTTCCGATCTTTACTCAAATTTCCTCTTCAGTGACATCCAGCGCCCCTAGCAAAAAATTTTACTGATGCAGTTCTTCATGAATGATTGCAGAAGTACTCCAAAATGATGCTGAAAAAACTGGCTGAGTACTTCATACAAACTTAAAATGTCCTAGATGCAAGAGAACAGCAACGACTGTCATGGCCACCTGCTCAGGACAATAAAATGGCGTCGGTCTCTTTGAAGAGCAAGAATTAGTTCCATGATTTTGTTTTCAATGCTTTGACAAAAGCTAAACATAAGATCTAAGTGTAAAAAAAACCATGGAGTCTGATCCATTTTCCTGTTTACTCTTCATTTGTTGAGGCAAAATGGCGCTCTTCATAGAGACCTGTTGGCTGCTGTTCTCTCAATACACAGGACCCTAATGTAAACCAACTGAAAATTTCTGAAGCAAAATATTTTCGCTAGGGGCGCTTACTCGATGTCAAAAAAAAATGTCCGATCAAACTTAAAGCCGCTAACGACAGCGAACGTCCCTGGCTCTATTATATGCATTAAAAATTCTAGTTTTATACGAATTAACGGTACACCAAGGTGGTTCAAAAACGAATAGATCGCCAAAGATTTTTGCTCCTTATCACTAATTAGATTCCTACAAATCTGAAAACGACTCTTACTATCTTTAAAAAAATATCTGGAGATCACTATCAGTCCTCCAGATTTTAGCAACATAAATGATAAGTAATTTTTTCAAAATTTTTCTAAACTTAAAATGAGGACTGCAAAATTTTTTACTATAAGCTAAGTAGAAAACTCCAAAAGTGGATAAGATGTAGAGGAAAACTCCATCTGCGATGCCCCCAAAGTACGTCTGTCTGTCTCTTAGCAGTCAGTTAGTCGTGCTGCGAGTCACGTGATAATTCGAGATCACATTGTTGTTTTTTTAATTTTGAACCCCTTCCCCACCCTTTCTTATTCATGTCACGATTTTATAACGACAACGCAATTAATGAACAATCCTCAATCAAGTGACCATCACTACCTAGAATTAGCCGTGAAAGATGACGCACATGACAGCATTACAAAAAGGGGACGTTCAAGTATTACGTAAGATTTTTAGGGGGGGAGGGGGTCCGCATGCACCATCTTCGCCATAAGCTAAGTATTGCGAAATGTCTAACAATCGGGGGGGAGGGGGTCCAAAAACCCGGAAAAAAGTCTTACGCAATACTTGAACGTTCCCAAAGAGTCATATTTTTGCTCTTTTAATATTTTTATATTAAACTTTGTTTTTAAAAGAAGAATTCTTTCCCCATTTTTTCCTTTAAAAATAACTTATAAGCTGAAACGGCAAAGCTATTGACACTTTTGTCATTTTTTCCCACAAGCACAAACAGGTCGCGGATTTTTTTTCCGCTACTGCTGAGTTTGCCCCTAACAATCATTTATTATTCAGCATATATTACAAATCTACTTTATTCAGTACGAAATAAAGAACCATATTAGTGATATAAAAAAAAAACGGAAATCGTCCGTTTTTTTATAAACCACCTTAAGGGAACAAAACTCCTTATTTATTTTTTTTCAAGTACTTACTTCTTCGACTCCAATTTTTCGACACGCGTCCAGGAAATTATCAACATTTCTTCGACAACGAGCCATCGTTAATTTTGGCTGCAAAAAAAAAGTTACTAAATTAGTTAAATCAATCAAAAAATTTTTTTTCTCGTTATTATTTATTTTTTAAATTAAAAGTGCAACAGCTAATTAATGGGAAATAGGGGAATTATGTATCTTACCGTTTGGACATTACTTGGATCACTGCCATGCTGTTAAAGCAAGCAAAAAAAGAGCAAATTATTAGATTACAAAACGCAGATTTACAGTTAAACCTGATGCAAACAACAAGTTCGTAACCAATTTTGGATTCAATGGAGTGAATCCATAAACTAAGCATGACTATCACTAACACGAAGACATTACGATAAATATCGTCTGCACCAGGTTTTAGTTACAGTACAGATTACAGAAGAAACGGTTAGTGTATGAAGAAAGATTTAAGAAGAGATTATTCCAAATCAAAATTTTGTAAATTTTCTAAGCTTTTCGTATTTAAAGAGTATGAAATAGGCATTACCAATTGTGACGATTAGAGCAGTCATTTCACTGACACTAATTTTCAGTATTATAATTATTTTCTCGCACCACTTCATTCTCACGTCAGTAGTAATTTCTAGAATGATTTAATTTTTTAAATCCATCATTCCGAAAATTTATTTTCTAACATTTATTTTGAGTAAATCGGATGCCATCCGGTGGCCAAAGGTTAAAAAAAGTTTATCTTCCCTGTTTCGCGGCTGACGGACATTTTTCGAAATTTTAAAAAAATTCATAGAAATTCACTCAGATCTATAAAATTACTCAAGAACGTGAATATTATTTGCGAAAATAGGGCCCCGATAAAGCCACTTAAGAGGACGTATCAGTAAAATTTAAGCGATCATCCTTTCATAAGTTAAACATAAACGGAAAAATTAAATCGTAGCAGCAGACAAGTGATCGATAAGAGTATGCTGTACCCGTGGCAGCAGATAAATAGTATTTTTCATTTTACGAAAAAACAAAGACAAATCTTCAAAAAACAAAAACTAAGAAATTTTTAGAAAAAAATTTCAAAGATTTCTTAGTTTTTCTTTTTTCAAGAATTTTCTTCGTTTTTCCGTAAAATGAAAAATACGGTTTATCTGCTGCCACGGATACTGCGAACTCTTAAGCAGGCCAGTATAACTTCAGTAATTTGAGATCCGATCAGTAAAAAATAGGTCTTCTTTTGTGAAGAATTCACATTGCTTCATTTATTTTTAGACTCCCCCTTAAGGTGCTGATGTAATAATTTTGATTTGGAATTTACTTATTTGAAAAAAAAAACTCTGATTTGTTATTTTTCTAAACTACTCAAAGCCGTTAAATCTTCACTCCTTCCGGTGCTTGATACCTACCACAGCCGGAGAAGGCACATGGATACTGGCAACAGAGCGAGGTCGAACATGGTTAGCTAAATGACAAAGGACAACGCCGTCCATCAAAGCCGGTCCTAAATCTTCAGGCAGGGACATTTTCAACCGCGTTTCAATATGCTGGAAAAAAAATTAAAAATTTCATTAAAAAAACCGTACAAAAGAGCCAAAACGTCGAATTTGAAAAAAATTCAAGATCCTCGCTACTTTTTACAAATTCCTAGTACAAAAACTATCACATGAATGCTTTCAAATTCGGCAATTTTTGGCTTCAAATTCTACGAGAGTTAAAATTCCTGCAAATTTTCGTTCTCTAATGCCGAAAATTCCCGGGAATTTTTTTGCTTAGAAAAATTTCCAAAAACTCTCGGGAAGTTTTCTTGTTTGGAAAAATTTCCAAATATTCCTGGGAATTTTCTTGTTTAGAAAAATTTTCAAAAATTCCCGAAAATACATTCCTTATGAAAAATTCCAGGCATTTATTTTTTAATTCCCGGGAAATATTCCCCCTTATAAAAAAACTTACGTTTCTCAACTGATCTATCAACTCCGCTTCCTCTTTCGCCTTTTCGAACTCCCTCCTCATGGTGAAACTTAATTTATCGGGGGGAATTTCATTATTCCACTTCATGGGTCTCGGAGACCCCGAATTAAGTCTAAACCTCGAAAGACTAGCTCCCTGGGGGCTCGACGGGGTCGATTGTGCGAGATGAGCCAAAGACGCAGGGACGGGCCTGGGGGAACCTGAGGCGCTACTGGTTAAGCTTGTCGTCCCTTTGACAGGTGAGCTCGGTTTCACGTAGCTCGGGACGACGTGGTTTGAATCCCCGTTAGCAAACACGTTCCCATAATTTCCATTCCGGCTGGGTATCACTTTTTGCACCGGTTTCCTCCCGTTCGATAATTGGGACTCGTTGTATGAATTATTTTTCGAATTTAATTCCTCGTCTAATTTTAAATTCTCGTTTGTCGTCGGGCTTTGATTGGATTGGGACCCGTCGCTTGGATATCTTCTGTACACGTCCGACTGGGCTCGTTGTTGACGAAGAGCTTCTTTATATTCCCTGAAAAAAAAATTAGGCAAATTAGAAACGAAATATAAAAACTAAAATTTGGGGGAGGGGGGAATTTGCAGGTCATTTAGGGAATTTTGTTAATTTTTGGGTCTTTAGAGGTTGCTCCCCATTTGCATAGATCTGGGAGCATAAGGCTTGTGTCCCGAAATACCGTTTTTTTTTGGGGGGGGGGGAAGGGAAGGAATCTATTGGTCTTCAGTAGAGATTAAAGTAGACTACTTAATAGGGGAATAAATGAAACAGTCTTTGAGATAGAGAAAGAGGGGGAGAAGCACTTAATTTAAGTGCCTTCCCACGGCGATCTTGAAGCAAAATATTTTGCAGCTGAAATTTGAAAAAAAAAATGGACTTTACGACTTCATTAGGACCCATTTTATCTTCAAAAATTCACTTAGACCAAAATACTATCGGACGGTCTTGAGGCCCCCGAGGGTCCCCAAGTCTTGCCATTCAAGACAAATGAAACAAAACGAAAGAAACATCTGGGGACCTCGGGGGGGTCCGAAGACGATCAGCTAGGATTTCGGTCTAGGTGAATTTTTGAAGCTCAAATGTATTTCTACCCCATCTTTTACCTGCAAAATATTTTGCTTCAAGACCCCCTTGCTCCCCCGATTATGTCTTTCATTAAAACCCATTGTATGGCGAAAAATTTTTAAATTAAAATTTTTTCGTACAAACCTTATGATCATGCGATAGCAGCCTTTACTTAACGTAACCAAAAAAAATGGGGATCAGTAGCTAACCCCAAAAATGAACAAAATACACCTAAATAGAGCAAAAAAAATCCGGGCTAATTCCATTTTCTCCAGTGATCAAACAGCAATTTCTAACAAATAACCTTTTTTTTTTTTTTTTTTTTTTTTGAGAAAACGCGAAACCCCAATTTTTTTTTAAAATCTTAAAAAACTACAAAAATTTTTAGTAATATTTTTTCGAGTGCAAAACAACATTAAAAAAAATACATGTAAAAAACTCTTACGTACCTGTAAGTCTGAATATGTTCGAGGGGCCTCTTGTCCTCCGAGTTGGAATTACCATTGACCGGTGAAGAATCCGAATTAGGTGACACAGCCTCGCCATTAGCGACTTTAAACTTAGGGCTAAAAAAAAAGAAAATGCATCTACAAACACTGAAAGCTTTTCTTTTTTTTTTCTTCGCTTTTTCTTCGAAATATCATGCAAACAATCAAGAAAAAAAAAAAATCAAAACCTGTAAGCTGCCATTTTTTTTGCTTTAGAAAAAAAAAATTAATTTTAACCGATCGATATGAAGATGCCAACTCATCTGACGGGCTAAGAATTGCCAAAAAACATAATTAAAGTGCTAAAAAAATATATATATATAAATGGATAACAAAATGTTGCTAGTGGAAACCTCACAGAAACGTGATACAGATACCATGAATGATCGTGCATTGAAATAATATGTATTTTTTTTTTTCCTCCTTGTTCTAAAAAGAAATAAAAACAAGGAACTTACTTTTCTTTAATTTTGTTAGATAACGGTGCTCGATCGTTTGACTGGATTCGAATCAGACGTTTAGCTTCTATCTGATCCTGTAGGAGATTATTTCTGTTCATTGACTCATCGTCTGGGTTGTTGTTTGTGAATTCCCCAGGGCTGATCGTAGATGGGGTTGAACAATTACTAAACGATCCGTTAACAGTGCTTTCATGTTGCTGTAAAATCTCTCCGTTTGTTACTGGAATGTTATCTGATTTGCTTTTCGCTTTATTTACATAGTCGTCTCCGTACTGGAAAATGAAAGAAAATCGAGATAAAAATAAATATGAAAGAGGAAAGAAAGAAAGAAAACTCATTTTCCGAAAAGTGCTTTTTTCTCCCTTCAGGTGCATTTGACTTTTCGATTTATTTTATTTTATTTTTTTGACGTAGGACTACGTCTTAAGGGTTCGGTCCTGGGGAAATCTGTCGGTCCGGGTGTCTGTGTGTTTCCACCAAAAATTAATATTTAAATATTTTAACATTAAAATTTTAACTTTGAAAATTTTAAATAATATTTTGACAATTTTTTTTTTAACTTTTGGTCTTTTTTAACAGTAAAATTAGGCGACATGAACGAAAGCAAGGATTTAAAAAATTTCTTGCAAATTTTATTTAACTTTTCTTTTACGAAGAACGGAATAAATCCTGTTCTAATTCTGTAGTCAAACCGAAAATTGTTTAGATGATTTCAAAAAAAATTTTTTTTAACCGAAAATTTACCTTATTAAAATCCTGAGCCCATTTTGTATCCATCCCGTCGCTTGTACTATAACCGCTATCGACTGTATGCCTTTTCGCTCTCATCTCCGTCGCGATACCGTTTGGATACCTTACATCAGACTTCCTTTGGGTCCTCCTAGCATCCTCCAAAGTACCGGTTCGTTTCTTTTCAGTCTTATGGACTTGAGTTTCGAGGAACTTAAAAATGTGGACTCTACCCCTCATACAAACTGTTGCAGGAGGCGATACCAACGGATTGTTATCCAATTTCAAAAGCTCCAAGCAATTCATTAGCCTTAGCTCCACTGGAAGCGTCGATATCCTATTTTCGCTCATGTCTAACATAGTTAATTTCAGGTACGTTAATTCTGTAAAAAAATAAATACATAAATAATCCAATTCCGAATTTCTTTCCATCACGTGACCTTCAATTTACACTCACCTATGGTAACTCAACTAACAAATTCTCCTAAGGTTAAGAGCTTTTAAATTCTTCAACTGACCCAACGACCTTGGGAGATGAGTAATTTCATTACAACTAGCATCTAATTCCATTAGATTCTTTATCCCTCCAATGTCGTTCGGAAGAGTTCCTAGTTTGTTATTAGCTACAAGCAAAACCTGCAAAGAACAACAACAACAAAAATTATCACATTTCGAAAAAAATAAAAACAAAATAACAATTGTTTAATTGTTAAAAATCTAATTAACATACCTCAAGGTACTGAAGTTGACATAATCCCGTCGGAAGGACGGATAGTTGATTTCTACTGAGATCCAAAAATTTGAGTGACTGCAAACTCCCCAACCCGTCCGGGAGAGACCGCAAAGCATTATGGTACAAATGAAGTTTTTCTACGAATAAAAACTCTAAAACCTCTGGCGGAAGCTCCCAAAATTTGTTTTTAGATAAATCTGTAACAAAAAGAAAGCGAGTATTTAAAAAAAAATTGCTTAAATAGCGACGAATAATATGAGTATCAAGCACAATGCTAAAGACACGACATTGAACCTTTTAAGCAAAATGCTGATATCTTCCAATGTTCCGTTTTTACTTGTGCCAGCCTCTAGGACTAACCATAAAATTATATTGATCAAAACATAGTCATAGAAAATAAAAAAAAGAAGATCTCCCTGAATTTTTACTTCAACAGTAAGGCTTCAAACCCTCAAAATTAAACTCCGCCATGTTTTTTTCCTCAATTGCAATTTGCAAAGGAAAGATATTTAATCCAAACCGAATCAAACCATTGGAACATTATAGCCGAAATGCCAGAACCGGAACCGTAAGCAATAAAGAAGATCATATGAAACCAAAACCGAACCAAAAACCATTATCACAACAACAAAATTGAAAAACCTATTTTCAAAAATAGGTTTTTCAATTATGTTGTTGAAAAAACCTTGTTCTTGGCCAAAAAAAATCATCGTTAAAACGAGATGGAAAAAATAAAAAACCAAAGCAAAGAATCTCGTTGATAAAAAATCAAAACCAGAACCAAAACTAGTAAAACTTCCCCTTGCAGTACCGAAGCTTCAAGAAACCGTGGTTTCTTAAGCCCAGGTCCTCAACTAAAAACCAGAACCGAACCCAAAAAAATATTAATATTTATAAAATATTTTTGAGATATTTTTCAATATTTTTAAAAAATATTTTGCAAATATTTTTTGAAACAAGAAACAACAAAAATATTTAAAAAATTTTGACAATGATTTGCAAAATATTGAAAAGGATTTGCAAAATATTTTTAAAAGATTTTCATAATATTTGCAAAATATTTTTAAAAAATTGGCAAAATATTTTTAAAATCAGAAATTTTTTATCAGAAATATTTTAGGATTTAAATATTTCTGAAATATTTTATAAATATTAATATTTTTTTTCTCATTGGGGTGCTTACATTCATATGGTTTTCCACCCCTTGCCAAAATTATCTTGACTTTTCACGTTGACTACCCAAGGTCTAACCAAAATTTCCGTTAGAAAAGGAGTATTTTTCTAGGAATATTCCGAGACTGAAAAACTGAAGTCCGTATTCTATTGAACTCTGTTTACAGACAGGCAGGTGCTATAGTTTTGTAATTTCGGGGAAAAGAGGGCAAGTCATTTTTAAGAAGAAAATCGTTGTTACTTCTCTGCCGTTGCACCAATTTCCCTATTTGCAATTTTTCCATGTTTTCGGGACTTTTACCACCAAAAGATGGAAAAAAGCGTAATTTGTTTGTTTGGTAAATAAAAAATTATTGTTAATTGTTGCTTTAGGTATTGCTTCGGAATTTATACCGTAGGCTATTTGGATTTTATTCCGGTGACTTTTTTTTTTTTCCGTGCAGCAAATCTAAAAAAATAAAAAGAAAAATAAACGCTAACCGAGGCAAAAATTCAGTTGATATGAAAAAAACAGAATTGAAAACAAGTGGTTTTTATTAGTGTCGGACATACAGTGCTAGGCTCTGTTTTCAACCAACCACATGGATTATGTGTAGACTAAATGAACCTCTTTGTTGCTGCACAATCTAAATATTCCACTTAAAGAAAAAAAGAGTACAGTATGTTTCATAATTTCTTGTATCAAAAAAAAAAAAAAAAAAAAAAAAAAGTGTAATTAAATATTAATCGAGAAACTGACCATCCTGTCTAATGTTTTGCACAGTTGCGTATGGAATGAGTCATCTGTTTACTACGAAGTAATTTGATTCAATGAAATTAAAAAAAAAAAAATATTGCCATGTTATCTTATATTAATTCATTCCGAATGATGACTTTCGTAGTTTGCAATAGGTCAAGGTCCTGGCTGGCCCGGAGAAATTGGCTCTTTTACGCCTCCACCTTGCACTCCCAGTCCATCTTCTCTCGGATTATGTAAATCTTCAAGGATTAAATCGCCCTTTCAAAAAAGTTGCTATTTATCGCTGGGACTTCTTTGCCGGTCTCTTTGATTCATTCAAAAATCCTGTTAATTTTAAAAATATTGCAGTATTGGATTTTAGTCTAATTAATTATAATTTATTTTATATTTTATTGCTCATTGGTCGGATTAAATGTATTTAGCGTGAGTTTTTGCTTTTCAAACATGATGAGACTTGACCATCATATCCTCCGTAAAAAAGTACTGTACATCCTAAAGTTAAATTGGATTAAGAAAACACACCCCTTTTTCCTATTCTTAAATATCAATAATGGCGTTCGGTTTAGTTTTGTGTGCGGCACTGCTGGAAGGAAAGTGAATTTGATGCAATCACAAACACACAAAAGCCATAAATGCAATAATTTATCACACAACATATGGAAACTTGATTTTTATCTGACACGATTTATGTCTAATTTTCTTTTTTCCCCCTTACTCCTTAAGGAAATGAGTAGTAAAATTTTGTTCTTTTATGGGGAACACGTGCGCAACTTCTCATATTAAGAGCACTCCGTTTGTTTATTTTTTAAAAAAAATCTGTTTTAAGTTTTTTTTTAAAAAATCGATCCGTATCCTTTGCAAGAACGGAAATCGGCAAACCGAAGAAAAAATTAAAACGTTTTTGGTCCTCATGCATGTCTTACACTCGCTATCGATCGCAGCGCTCCTAGTTGTGAAACAGCAAAACAGCGTAAGTTAACGGTGGTTCGATATGGTTCTGGTTCTTAAAACAAAGAAATTGAAAAAACAATTGGTAAAACTAATTTGGTTCAATTTGGTTTTCCATCCCTGATTTTGGCGCCCTGGTTAGTAGCGACGCCGGCGCTGTCACCAATTTTCAAGTAAATTATGCGGCACTGGCACCAGCTTCGGCACCGACCTGAGTTTTTAGCCGGCCGCGGCGGGCATCGGAGCCGGCACCGGCACCGGCTTCAAACCCTGACACAGGAGCCCGTTTTATTCGCATGCATTGCTCTCATAACAATAAAAAATAAATTTTACGATGTATCATATTGTATTCAATTTCAAAAGAAACGCTCGCAAGCAAAACCTTTAAAAATTCACAGTGCAGCATCCCTCGGGACCGTTCCACTGGGCATGGCAGTAAATAAAAGTTTCTTGTTTCTTTTTCTCTTTTTTTTTTTTCTTTTTGTTGTCTGTCGAACAATCGTAATTAATAATTAAAAGAAAATAAAAATAAAAGTTCCACCGGCGTAATAATTCGATTCACAACAATTAAATTTCCCTTCTGGGACGAGACTTTTACGTTCGTCTAATAAATTAACTTTTATCCTACGGGAAAGGGGATCAAGAGCCGTCACGAAAAACAGAGCCCGTAACTTATTTTCCAGGAAAAAAAAAATAACCCAGAGGAAAAATAAAAAAATAATTCCACAATTTCACATCCTGCAGTCAACTTGTCAGTTATCCGCACACATTTTTTATTTTAATTTGGAAGAAAATAGAGCACGAAACTTCTCCGCAGTAGAATTTTGAAAAAAATAAAAAAGGTGAGGAGCTATTTTAAGATGCTGATTACGATGCATATTTTACAAGGCGATACGTTTCCAAAAAATAAAAAAAGAGAATTACGCCTCGCCTTTCATAAACTTTTTTTTTTTTTTTTTTTTTTTTTTACAAAATCACGAAATTTATCATAATAAGTCATTGTTGTCTTCACCTTTAAAAAAAACGTAATTGCTATTCGATGACCTAAAGGCAGATAAATGTACTATTTCGGGACATTTTAATGAAGATTTTTAACGGTTTTCAAATGATAAATTTCAGGCACGGACTGATTACAGGCACACCCAGTTACCCACCACATAAACGCTCCACAGGGCGTTAATATTTTTTTACGGTCGGAAAAAATTTGGAACTTCAAAAAAATTGGTAGAATTTTCCAACCGTAAAAAAATTATGGAAAGTGATTCGAAACACAAAAGATCCTTATCAATTAGAGTGTCCTGAGTAAAAAATGTCATTGAACATGACCTAGCTAAATCGAACGGGCGAGAAGTTGTAGCCATTTTTTGGCAAAAAAAAAATCCTTTTTTGCCCGAAAAAACCAAATTTACAGTTACACACCTACACCGGTACACCCCTACTAAGAGGTTGGTGGGAAAAAATCAGATGGTTAAATTCGTGTCCTACGGATATTTTTGCGTAAGTAAGAGTGATTTGCAAAATATTTTTAAAAGATTTACATAATATTTGCAAAAGATTTTTAAAAGATTTTCATAATATTTGCAAAAGATTTTTAAAAGATTTTCATAATATTTGCAAAAGATTTTTAAAATATTGAAAAGGATTTGCAAAATATTTTTAAAAGATTTTCATCACACAGTACTGAAATGTGGACTTTTCAGTACTGGGCAGTTTATTTACAGACTGTTTTACGCCGTACCTTGTGATGAAATAATATCTTTCAATGCAAGAAATGCAAACGACTTGCCCGTCTCGACCTATTTAAGGCCCTCGCCTTCGGCTCGGGCTTAAAACTCGGTCTCGACGGGCAATTTTGTCGTTTGCAGTCCTTGTATTGAAAAATACTATTTCATAATATTTGCAAAAGATTTTTAAAAGATTTTCATAATATTTGCAAAATATTTTTAAAAGACTTGCAAAATCAAAAAAAAATAAAAAAAATAAAAAAATTTTCAGTGCTCCAAAATCGAGATTAAGCCGAATTTCAGTCGGAAAAATCAGGTGTAAGCATGATAAAAACGCTAATGACGTCACAGGAGCTAATCGGAAAAAATCGGGATAGTTAAATTCCTGTTCCACGACCTCGAAAACATAAGAAAACATTTTTTCAAAATATTTTGTAGGTCCTTAAAGTGGATAAAAAAAATGGAGTTTTAAGCACCTTGATTGGCAATTTTTAAAAAGGTAAAGTGGTCTTGGGGGGTCACTAAAAGGTTTTTAAAAAAAATTTTTTTACACCTGAAAGAAGCCAATTTTCGACACGCCCCCCAACATTTCAAATATTTTTTAAAAATGACACACAGCAACTTTGGAAGATGAAGAGATCAAGAAAAAAAAAATTAAGCGCTATTTTGTTTTTTTTTTTCGCTTTTCCCCGAACTTTTTTTTTTTTTTTTTTTTTTTTTAAGGCCTGTTCGTACCTGCGTAATTTACCATGCGTATTCGCATGTTTAATAATTAAAGTTAATCTTCTCACGCGTTTTATGATTTTCTCAGAGCGATTTTAATGGCCTTTTTGTTGTCTTTCACGAATCTCGGCTAAACTCATTTTCCCATCTTAACGGTTCGATCTTTTGTAACGAATTTCTTTTTTTTTTTTAATGTTTTAATTGTTTCTTTAGATCAAGTTGATTTGTTTGGCATTTTAATTTGGCGATGGACCAGATTATGAGAAGTAACAGCTGTTTTGCTTTGTTACTTTATATATTTTTTCGGTCATCGGGACAATCTGCTAATTTATATTTGTTTACATACAATTTTTTTTTTTTTTTTTTTTTCCCGGAACATATGGGATACGTTTTTTTCAGATACAAAAATAAACTCTCTCTCTCTCCGGATCTTTTACTTCGGGGTGTGCGAATTCTCATTATTAACATAGCCCATTTAAATTTATGATGTTGGGTTTCTCCCCCCTTCCCTAATGTTTAACGCCAACCCTCCTACAAAGGATAAATAAAAAGCCTCCCGGGAAATTACAAATATTTCGTTCGTTTTTAAGTTTACGCAAAACAAATCTATATTTGAAAAAAAAGTAGGGTTCTTGGCGACAAATACAGTTTTTCGGGGGAATTTTCTAATTGTAAGAAGGACGTTTTACTGAGTTTTAAAATTTAGTAAGGTAAAAATGATTAACAGGGTGAATCGAAAAAAAACGAATTTTTGAAAACAAAAAAAGCAAAAAATAAGAATTTTTTTTTTTTGAAATAAGCAGGGGTCCGAAGCGAGTCAAAAGAAACTAATATACCTGGAAACTGATATACTCTGAAATTATATCAGTTTCCGGTATAGCAGCTTCCGAGGAAAAAAACAAAAAATAAAAAAATCCTGAAAGTGCAAAGTTTATTTGCATCAGTTTCCCATTTTGGGAAAAATTACTAATGTGAAAAAAATTAATACATGTTTCTGTAAATATTGTTTGAAGATAAAAATTATTGTTATTGTATATTTTAAAACTAAAAATGAAAGATTTCGCAAAAGTCAATAAGTAATACTAATATAAGAATACAAATATTAATATTGTGCATAAGCTAAACATGGAAAACTCGTTGAAAATAAAAGTAAAAAGAATTTTAGTTTTTATGAAAACCGTGAATTTAAGGAAGTGTTAATGAACTTTATATGTTTAGCTAATGAAGAACGTAAGATAGACTATGCAAGCAAGATTTCATATGTATGAAAATTACTTTATAACTACGATTTTATTTTCTGAAAACATTGATTTTTGCGAACTCTTTCATTTTTAGTTTTAAAATATACGATAACAATAATTTTTATCTTCAAACAATATTTACAGAAACATGTATTAATTTTTTTCACATTAGTAATTTTTCCCAAAATGGGAAACTGATGCAAAGTTTATGTCACATTCCGGTTTTTTTTTATTTTAATTTTTTCCTCGGATACTGCTACACCGGAAACTGACATCATTTCGGAGTATATCAGTTTCTGAGTCCCCTCCGAAGTTTGAAAATTTTGGCAGATGCCAATGCTAGAATCGACATCAGATTTTTTTAAATATTCGAAATCGGCATCGGCGTTGACCCGAATTTTCAGCCGGCCGCCGCCGGCACTGTCATCGGATTCGAGCCCCTCGAAAAAAACATCGCTTCCCATCGGAAATTCTGCATAGATTACGAAAATGAAGTCCAAAATTCACTTTAAGTGTACAGTTTTTAAGCTAAGTGGAAAAAAAATGTAAAGAATTTCAGTATTTAAAAATAAGCCTAAAGCTCAAAAACACTATACTTAAAGTGATTTTAGACTTCATATTTGTAATCTACGCAGAATTTTCGATAGAAAGCAAAACTTTTTTCCGCAAAAAAAAAAAAATATTTTTTGCCATTTCATGGGCTTTTCAAAATCTTCAAAGTCATTGCGGCACTTCATGGTATCGTTTAAAAAACCTGAAAAAAAAATATGATTAATAATGTTATAATATGGCATCGATACCCATATCAGTCGTTTTCAAATTCAAAAATTCGCTTTTTTCGACCCGCCCTACTGTAAAGTGCGGAAAAGCATTTTAGGGGATTTCTACAGTCTCTCATAATATAGAAAAAGAGATTTTAAAATATGCAAATCCCGCGACTGTGAAAACATCCTTGGTCCAAAACGTTTCCACAACTCTAATTAACTCCAAGTTAAACTCATGAATAAATGCAACAGCTACAATTTTAGAAAAAAAAAAAATATAATAGATGACCATTTGCTTTTATAATTAGTTCAACCTCCATTTTCTGCCTACTCCAAAATCCACTATGCGATTACCTTCCCCCCCTTCCCCCTATTTTGATACCACACAAAAGAACGTAGCCACATAAAAACCGTTCGTGTGAAGACACGATTCCTTTTCATAAAGAAATAGTAGCAAGTCATTTCGGTAGTGAAAAAAAATGAAAAATCTCAATCCTGACAAGTATTCTCCAAAAGACAATTTTTTATCCATCTTCTTCGTTAAGCTCCATTACATAACGACCTCAGTGGCATGCACCTTGAATTCCATTTTATTATTCACCCGATGTATTTATAAAAGAAGAAGACGAAAACAACAAATATAGCTTTTGGAAACGTGACCGAAATACAATTTTTTTTTTTTTTTTTTTTTTGCATGGCACATGACACATCGAGCTACGTTTTCACCGAACCGATAAACGTGATCCATTTCTTCAAAATAATCGTTTTTTCCTTCCCCTTCCAGTTCCCCCCTTTTTTTCCCCGAAATAGTAAAAATTAATCCCCTTACGAGTTTCTAAAATTGCAATTTCGGAAGGAAAAAAAAAAAAAATGAATCACTTGACATGATTTTTGTTTCCACCCTCGGAGGTGTTTAGCCAAGAGAAGAGATCGATACGGAATAACAGCTGAGAAAAAAAAAATTTTAAGATGGCCTTGGAACAGATGGAGGGGACAATAAAAGGAAACGATCAACATACGGTGAAAGGGAGGAAAAAAAGACAGAAAGGGGATATCCCAGTCAGATGCCAAACTCCAGAGGGTTCGTTTTGTTGGGAAGGGTCAGGCTTCTGGCACGAAACACCAATTTCTCTTTAGAAAGAAAAAAAATAATAATAATAATAAGCCGGAAGGGAACTACGTATTTTAGAAAACAATAAACCGCCTAATATTTATTTTAGGGCAATCTGGAAATCTATTAAGCTATAAAAAGCTTGATAAGATAAAAAAAAAAAAAAAAAAAAAAAAAAAGCTTCTCCTAAACTTGTAAGTCCAGGGCACAGTGGTCCCCAGACCGACAAATCCTGGTCAAAACCTAAATATTTAGTTCAGAGGCTTCAAAACGTATATGTATGCATTACTAAAGTAGCTGATAAAGATTATGAGAGTTTTTTCATAATTCAAAATGCCGGATTTGGAGTGGCCACTTAAATAAGTTTGAAAAATTAAAAATGATAATAGATCTTTTTTTGATCGTACTCAAATCATTTGAGTTTCGACTAAAAAAGTATTTGAAACAGTAATTTTTGTTTTCTCAGCAGCAAAAATATCGAAAATTCAGATATTCATGATATTTGAAAACGGAAATGAGCCTAAAAAAAAAAATTCCATTCTAAATATTGAAGCATAGCAATTTTTTCGTTTCGTAAAATATTTTGATGTTTACTAATAAAGGAGCAAAATGTAGCAAAAAATGTTTTTACTAATTAAAAATTTACATAAAATTAGCAATTAATAGGGATAATTTCGTGGCATAACGCAGCAGGCAAATTGTGTGCGCTAAAATCGATCGGATAATACGTGCGAAACCTCGTTATTAAAAACATTTATTTTCTGGTATTAAACAAAATCCAAAAAAATCGCGCTTACCTCTGAGGGCTAGTATAATATATCATTACAATATTTTAAATGCCTTCGTTTATACAGATTAAGAATAAAGCTAAATATTAACCAAATAAAATAGGTAATTTTTTTTATTTTTTCGTCGCCATTTTAAAAAGCTAACTTTTGAACCGTAAGGAACCAAAGCGGTAGTTTGTTTAACGCTTTATCCATGATAATACATATCAGTGGATATTAAGTGATCTTTTAAAACGAAAAGATAAATTTTTGGAGCGAAGAAAAAATTGTAGTTTTGACCAGCTTTTGAAGGTCTGGGGACCACTGTGCAGGGGCGGATTGAAGATTAGAGCCAGCGGTGGTTTAATCCACAAGAATAACACATGCAAAAAATAAGTAAAATTTTTGCAAAATAAATGCAAAAAATGCATTAGTTTTGGACAGGGATGGCATGCTGATTCCGATTCCGATTCCAGTGATGCTCGATGATTTTTCAAACGCGATACCGATTCCGGTCAGGGCTGCAATTCCGATTAATTTTTATTCGGAATCGGAATCGGCATCGGCATCCAAAAAAATATTTTCGATTCAAGTTGGCTTAAAAAGCGCAAAAATACCGTTATTACAGTCATCAATCTTTGTTGACATCGGAATCAGAATCGGAATCGGCATCGCTAAAATATTTGTTAGTCGGAATCGAAATCGGGATCTGATATTTTTTTTTACCTTTCGGAATCGAAATCGGAATCGGAATCGGAATCTGAATCTGATATTTTTTTCCTCCTTTCGGAATCGGAATCTGAATCTGATTTTTTTTCCCCTTTCAGAATCGAAATCGGAATCTGATATTTTTTTTTACCTTTCGGAATCGAAATCGGAATCGGAATCGGAATCTGATATTTTTTTTCCTCCTTTCGGAATCGAAATCGGAATCTGAATCTGATTTTTTTTTCACCTTTCAGAATCGAAATCGGAATCTGATATTTTTTTTTACCTTTCGGAATCAGAATCGGAATCGCAGTCATGATTCCGATTCCGATTAGTTTCCATCGATCGATTCTGATTCCGATTCCGATTAAAATCTATTCGGCATACCATTCAGGGGTCCGAATCCGATGCCATATTATTTATTTAACTCCCGATTCCGATTCCGGCAACGACACCCGAGTCCGATGCCGACGCTGACGCCACCAAGCATCGATCACATCCGATGCCGCCTCTGATTTCGATTTTAGTGGGAAAAAAAATTCATAGAGCCATTATAGACGATTTTTAAAATCACGGGTCCGATTTCGATGCCGATGCCGATGCCAGCAGCGGCCGGTTAAATATATCGGGTTGATGCTGATGCCGATGCTAGTATCGGCATCGGCCAAAATTTTCAAGCTTCGGGCCCCTATGTTTAAATTTCTTAAAAATTTTTTCAAACAATAATTTTTTTATCCCAATTTTTCGGATCCATTTTCATTTCCATCTGCTTTTTTTCTAAACTCCATTGAAATGGATCTGAAACCAAGCTAAGCTAAGGGAGGCCGAAGGCCGAGCGAAATATTTTAGAAATTTTAAGAAAACATGGCCCAAGAAAAAGTGAGTCACAAGTCAGACCAATACGTTATAAAAACTTATAATAAGATTATAAGTTTTATAATGTTGGTATAAGTTTTTATAACGCATTGGCCAGACTTATAACTCACTTTTTCTGGGGGGACTATTTTTTGAAATTTTAGCATCATTTTCTGATATAATAAAATAATCCAGGCATGAAAATTAAAACGAAGAAAGATTGGGATTTTAATATTTCTTTTCAAAATAGGGACTATTAGGGACTCATGTTAAAAATAGGGACTTTTCCAAAAAAAAAAAAGGGACCTCGGTTCCATGCCTAGGGGCTTCTCCACTGGCCCCTTACACGGGGCAGTCCGACCCTGGCCAAAGTCCAGACCTGGAGTCAAATTTAAAAAAATTAAACCAAAATAAATCGTTCTTTCTTCCTTATAAGTTCCATACTCAGGTTATTGCCACACCTTGACGGCCATAACTCAGGTCAAGAAAGACAAAAAATATATATAAATATCCCAGTGAAAACAATATCCTAAAAGGCTTTTTGTTTACAAACATTATTTTCGTCTAAACGTCTCAATGGGTGTGTACTGCGTGATATTTGAACAACTGCGGCTTTTGATCCCGATTCCCACACTTTTTAACGGAAAAAAAAAAAAAATAAAATAAAGATTTTCAGCTTCCTCTTCGGCTTTTCGGATTAACGCCCCGATAAAAATGACTGCCCCAAGGCGAGAGTGTATTTTTCAGAGAGATAAATCCTCCTATGCAAACAAATTTCCTTGCCAAAAACGTCAAAAAATCAGATTTTTCATTAAAAAACGATCTATTTTTTTCTCGCGCTTTAAATCGATACATTTATCAGTAAAAAAAAAAAAAAAACATACATAAGCCTAAGGCAGTTTGACAAGTCAGACATGATGTCAGCCTTTCACGTCATCCACTTAAATTCAGTTCAAGCTCTATTTGTAGTCATGATTCCGCTGTTTTTTTTTTTTTTTTTTTTAACTGCGACTAATTAATTGTAGTTCCGCGCGCTTTTTTTAATTACGGTCACGCAAAAAACACGAGGCGATTGCTCTCGCCATTCCCATGCGGAACATCTGTTGGATTTTAGCGAAAAGCTCGATTAAAACCGTACAATTCCTGTGGGAAATAAGATGAGAAAAAAAATATAGCAAGAGGCCACACCTAGAAATTTCCCAGACAAAAACTATTATTCTCAACCGATTTAACATTGTATGTCTAGTCTCCCGGCATCATCATCCAGCCAGACGAATTCCCCGATGCATTTAATTGCATTCCGCACGCCTAAACTTTTATTCCTCCCCCCCGACGAATCTTCCCCATTTTTTTTTTCCTGTTGTTTTTCGTGTTGGGGTTTTGGATCCTGTCAATAACCGGTCTTGTCAATTTAAATATACTGCTGACAATTTGGTGAAATCTCAACTGCGATTTCCTTACAATTGAGATTTATATTTAAGGGAGAAGCGTTTTCCCAAGTTTTTCTTCTTCTTTTTTATAAAAACCAAACGAAAGGGATTCTAAAAGCTTTTTAAATTTTGTATGAAGTAGAAAAGGGATTTTTAGTTCGGGAAAAAAGAGACGATTTCGAAAAGAAAATATTTTTGATTTATAGCAGTCGATGTAAAGTTTCGTTTTCTTTGGAGTTGGATTTAGTTCTTATCTGCTTCTTTCCTCAAGCACAAACGCTTTTTGTTGGGAACCATTTTTTGTTTACTTTTTTTTTGGGTGGAAAGGTCGTAAAAGTCGGTAACGGTTACGGTAATACTGACATTAAGGTTCCGTACGAAAAGGAGATGGAAATCGTATTTTTTATATCAAGTACAGCAAGTGGTACTTTTCTGAAATGGAGACAGTGGGGTTGCCAAGCCGAGCCGACAGCAGGTCCGACTGTCTGACGTAGCCGACGGCTAAAATTTTAGGGCTCGGCTTTACTTACTCGGCTTTTGAATCGCCATATTGGGTTGAGCAGGGCATGCCTGCCTGCGCATGACGTATGCAAGAGCTGTCTTGATTCAGGCTCCAACCCTCATTGCGGCTCCGAATTTCGGAAGGGTCACCATCGGTATTTTTTCCCCATTTTTTTAAAATTTAATTTAGTTTTTTATTTTAAACCTATATGATTTTTAGTGCCCGGCTTTACTTTATTTTAATTTAATTTAAATTTATATTAGTGTTTTTTTAAAATAATTTTTTTTAAATCACGGAATTTTTTTAATTGCATTTAAATTAAAAAAAAAATGTTTATGTTTCTGTTAGTATTGTTTGAAGATAAAAATTATTGTTATCGTATATTTTAAAACTAAAAATGAAAGAGTTCGCAAAATGCAATAAATAATATAAAATACTTTGCATTAGCTAAACATAGAAGACTCGTTGAAAATAAATGAAAAAAGAATTTTAGTTTCTATAAAAACCGTGAATTTAAGGAAGTGTTAATGAACTTTACATGTTTAGCTAATGAAGAACGTAAGATAGACCGTGCAAGCAAGATTTCAAATGTATGAAAATTACTATATAACTATGATTTTATTTTCTGAATGATTGATTTTTAATACATGTTTCTGTAAATATTGTTTGAAGATAAAAATTATTGTTATCGTATATTTTAAAACTAAAAATGTAAGAGTTCGCAAAAATCAATAATTCAGAAAATAAAATCATAGTTATAAAGTAATTTTCATATATTTGAAACCTTGCTTGCA
This sequence comes from Liposcelis bostrychophila, assembly GCA_037577465.1. NCBI lineage: Eukaryota > Metazoa > Arthropoda > Insecta > Psocodea > Liposcelididae > Liposcelis > Liposcelis bostrychophila. The sequence continues at coordinate 21,958,302 of CM075214.1, read as the reverse complement.
AGGTCTATCTTGCGTTCTTCATTAGCTAAACATGTAAAGTTCATTAACACTTCCTTAAATTCACGGTTTTCATAAAAACTAAAATTCTTTTTACATTTATTTTCAACGAGTTTTCCATGTTTAGCTTATGCACAATATTAATATTTGTATTATTATATTAGTATTACTTATTGACTTTTGCGAACTCTTTCATTTTTAGTTTTAAAATATACGATAACAATAATTTTTATTTTTTAATTTTATTTTCGATCCAAATTGATAATCTTTATTGCATTTTTAACGGGATATGGATCTTTTTATAAGCAAATCACGATTAAAAGTTCGTGAACTTAGTAAGCTAAACATAGGAAATCAGTTGAAAAGTTAAATCGAAGTGGCGAAAGATGGAATTGAACCATCGACCTTTCGTTTTCATGACGACTGCTCTACCACTAAGCTACTTCGACAATCGTCCATTCAAGCGTTCCATTCAAGTACCATATCAGTTGAAGGTTGAATCGATTGTCGAAGCAGCTTAGTGGTAGAGCAGTCGTCATGAAAACGAAAGGTCGATGGTTCAATTCCATCTTTCGCCACTTCCATTTAACTTTTCAACTGATTTCCTATGTTTAGCTTACTAAGTTCACGAACTTTTAATCGTGATTTGCTTATAAAAAGATCCATATCCCGTTAAAAATGCAATAAAAATAATTTTTATCTTCAAACAATATTTACAGAAACATGTATTAATTTTTTTCATATTAATAATTTTTCCCAAAACGGGAAACTGATATACAAAATTTCTGTCACTTTCCGAATTTTTTTATTTTTAATTTTTTTCCTCGGAAATTGCTATACCGGAAACTGATATAATTTTGGAGTATATCAGTTTCTGAGTCCCCGATTGAAAATGCCATATGGAACACCAAAGTCCTTAATTTCAGGATCGCGGATGTTTAACTTGAAAACGTTTTTCCCTCGGGTCTTAAATTTTCAGATTTCAAGTAGAATGAAACATTGGAAGATCTTTAGTCTCCTTAAAGCTGCCTTTCGACTTCCCAACCGACTAAACTTACCTAGAAAAAAACAAAAAAAATAATTATTAGCAAAACAAAATTTTAAACCAGACACAATTATCTTGAATTTCGCGGGTTATTGGCTTCTCCTATTTTTTCGTGCTTCTTATTTGAATTGACGCAATTTCAGAGAGGTCAGTAGTCACATTAAAAATAATAAGATCAGACTGGTTAAACCACCCTACGGGCCCGTGAACCTCAAAAAAGTGTTGAAAAAAAAAAACGTTCAGTCTCAAGGTTCCAGAAATCGAATAGGGTGTCACGCTTGGTGAAACAAGAAAATCAGGTTGGTTAGTCCCACAATGTTGCGGAAGTCGACTTTTTTTTTTCGAATAAACGCAGGATGTACCTACTTTACCCATGACTTCAACATCTTTTTTCTTTAAAAACAAAAAAAAAAAAATAGGCTTAACAAAATGGGAAGCCACAATGTATCAGGGTGTGACACGATTTAATTGCAAACTAATCCCATCGCGACGTTTCATTAAAATTTAAAACTTATAACTTTCCCGCTTTACTGATAAATAATTCAAAAAAATAAAACCTCTGGAGAAATTATTTGGAAGGACCTTTTAATTCATGGAATTAGCCGCAAATTAACGAAAAAGAAATCGTGATCTCGTGGTTTGTATCGTTTCACGTGGGATTCGATAATTTCTTTTCGCGGTTCACTTTTTATCACCCCGTAATAAAAAAAATGGTTAAAAGCCTTAAACACCTGTTAATGTCAGGTGCTTCAAACACATGCCATTCATAAAAAAAAAAAAAATAATAAAAATGGGGAAAAACATTTTTTTTTTAAAAAGTTTTCGTTCCCTGGAAAATCTTATATTCAGAAAACCAACCCTCATGGAAGGGATGAGGGGTCGCTTCCTGCCTCCGTCGCTTTGAATCAATACCATTCCATGGTAAAAACTTTTCCTAAAAGTTAATTATTTAATAATAAAAAGCGACGTTGATTTTTGAACCTCTCGGAATTTTTTTTTTGGATTTATAATAACATTTGAAAGGAAATTGTTAAGTTTTTTAACGAAGCTTTTTTAAGCGAAATTTCCTGCTGTCATTCACGGATGGGAAAAAAAATATTTTTTTTTAACCCTAACCGATATCGTTTGTTTTCGAAAAATCCGAATTGCCTTGTCCTTGTTAAAATAAATATTTGTTTAAGTGCCAAGATTTTTTCTAATTTAAAAAAATCACTAGGAATTTCTACGTTTTAAAAGGGGAAAATAAAAGATGAAATATAATTGCATCCCTTAATACTTTTTTTTTTTTTCTCCCTCACTGCTTTAGCAGTTTTTCTTACTTTCGCCTGTTCCTTTTTTTTCTCCCCCCATTAATAATCTTTTTCTTGGAATGTTGCACGGGAGGGTATGAGAAGATGGTTATATGCCCTTGAGACGAGGGGCACGTCATGGCACTTATATGGACAAATCTTTTTCTGTTGAAGGAAAGGTGTCCGTAATTCAAAATAAAAGTTTAAAAGATTTTCCTTAGAAAATAAAAAAAATTTCGTCGTTTACATTTCAACTCCGGGATGTCGGAAAATTTTTCGGAAAAAATTCCCTCCAAAATTTTATTTCCTACTATTTCAAGAGTAAAACTTAACCTACAACTCTTCATGGACCAGTGCAACGCGTTTAAATAAAAAAAAAAAAAAGCGCCTACAGAATTTTAGTATAGGCAAAACAGCAATACCTGTATGTAATGCAAAATATCTCATAATTTGTTTACCTCCATCCGAAAAAAAGTGTTTCAGGGGTTTTCGACCCTGCAGATTTCAAATTTAATGTCAGAAAAACAAAATTTCTGCCATGAAATGCAAATGGCGCCTAAAATCAAATGATTAACATTTAAAATGGCTCCGCCATTTTGGATTTTATTACAATCGAGATTCTGACTTCCAAAATGACATCAGAATTTTTCCCCGAAATTTTTCGTCGCTTTTTCCAAAATTTTTCAGTTTCCTTTTCATCGACGATTTTTGTTAATGTTTGTCTTTGCTTTTTCATTCCAAAGGTCCGATTGATTTAATTTTTTCAAAAAATGTCTGAATTGTTTGGGTTGGTTGCATCTTGAGTCATAAATCCAAAATTGGCCCCGTTTTACGGTACTTCGATTTTACAGCTTTTAAAAACCAAACATGGGCGGATCTAGGGGGGCCAGGGGGGCTTATGGAAGCAGCATAGCCCCCCTAGAATTTTGAAAATTATATGGCCTAAAAAGGGGCAATATCCCCCCCCCCCAGAAAATGTTTTCCCCTATCTTAGCTGCCCCCTAGAAAAAATTCTAGATCCGCCCATGAAACCAAAGTCCCGATTATTTCTTAAAACTGTCTTTGAAGGTTTTTGAAATATGATATGGTGTCAGAATTTTAAAAAGTTTTAAAATCCAACCTGGCCGAGCCATTTCGGTTTTTAATAATTTGATTTTCGACGCCATATTGGATGCCCCGTTTTGAATTTCTTCATTCTGACATGTGCGAAAAAATACAAATTCTCGTTATAATTTGCATTACATACAAAAAATGAAATTTTAGGGGTAATTTTTCGGCGTTTTCCAGAAAAATTTCCCGGAAACCTGGAGTGAAAACATTTCGTGCAACATTAGTATGTTGCATGTCCCTAAATAAATTTAAAAAATCTGTCACATTTTCCTAATAATGAATAAGCTTTATTGAATTTTAATTTTGAGGTTTAATAAATTTATCTCTCTGTGTAATATTATTATTTAACAAATTTTGTTTTAAGTTTTTATTAATTTTAATTTGTAAAAAATTCAAAATTTGTAAGAGGGCCCATAACCTGTAAAATTTGTCTTAATGTATTGCTATTATTATTATTAGATAAGTATGTTTGAGGTAGTCCATAAAATTCTTATGCAAAGTTAAATATCTATCAGGAAAGATTTGTTTAACGGTTCCAGAAGGAGATGGGAGAGGGTCTTAAATAGCAAAAATTTTGCTTACGTAATTCGTTTACGTTCCCTTGCTCTATCTAAAAATCCTCACTTTGGACTGCCACCCTTAATAAAAGTCTCATGATCCAGCATTTTGTGAAATATTTTTCTGTAACACCTGCGACGTTGTTATTCAATTTTTTTTTTTTTTTTTTTTGATGATGATTAGGATATTAAAAAACACGTGTACGTGACACTAATAAACATTAATTTAAGCTGACACGATACTGACTTGGTATAAGAAATTTCCTTCTAAACGCGTGCTATAAATACTTTTTATATATATATTTTTTTTTCCGAAAAGGAAGTAATCGACTAGGGGATTCGGTTTTACAAGGAGACATATTCATCGACTGGATTTTTTTTTTTTTCCTCTTGCTCTTTTGCCACCCTACCAGGAACGTGACGTAAATCTAAATAACATTCTTAGCGAATTGTAATGAGCAGGCAGACCTTTAAAAAAACACTTACAAACCCGTCGAAAATATTTGCGTGGGAGGCGTTCTCTGTTATGAAACTGATTTGAAGGAAATAATAATTTTAACAATTTAATTTTTCTCTTTTATAAAGGAATAAATAATCAATTCAAAAAAAAGTTTTTATGTCGAGTCCCTTATCTTGGACGGATGAGGGATAAAGCAACATCCTGAATACGAATATGTGGCGTATGACGAATTCATTTGTAAGGAGATCTCGTTTTCACGAATTTCATGTTTTCTATTGAAAACATCAAAAAAATATCGATTGTGTAGGTCCGTTTCATAAGGTTTTAATAATTTTCGATTGTTTTCTGTTTAGTTTGTGCTGAGAAAAAATGATCAAAGCCAGGGGTCCGAGGTCGGTGCCGGCGCCGGCGCCATCCGCGGCCGGCTAAAAACTCAGTCCGGTGCCAAAGCCGGTAGTGGTCCGGAAAAAAAATTAATGGCCAAAACTCATTCCCAAGTCTGTGTAAAACTTACGAAGAAGATGAAGATGTCAAAAGCTTCCATATTTTGTGCAATGAAAACCTGCTGCCCGTGCCCCAAAATTTAAAATGGCGGGGAAGCCAAAATTTTTAATGAAATTTCATGAATATTTATTTTTAGGAATTTTTGTGGATGCTGATCTCATATCAGGAATAATTATTTTGAAATTCAAGATGGCGGACTTAGTATGGCGACAAAAAAAAAAAAAAAAAAAAAGTTAAAGTTGTTAAATTTTTATGAAAATTTGTGCTAAGGGGTTTTCGAGGTCGCAGTTTTCGAATCCATAAGCCGTTTTTCTCAATTTCGAACATACAACTAGTATATTAATTTTTTTCGATTTATTGATTCCCTTAAAAACGTTTTAGAAAATTATTAGCGGATTCGAGATCAGCGACCCATGAAAACCCCTTAGCACAAATGGGCGGGCAGTTCGATTCTATTAATTGGAGGGTAAAAAATAGGTTTTTTCGATTTTTTATAAAAATTTTATAAAAACTGATTAATCAAATCGGAAAAAATCGAATATTTAAAAAGTGGGGATTTTATTTTATTGGCATTTCTCTCCAATTACTTGAAAATTTAAATTCTAATATCTGTGGTCGATTCGAAGCCTCACAAAAGTTAAAATTCCTATTTACTTTGATTGGTTAAGGCATCAATGCTTCCTAAAAGACTATTAAAAAACGTGTGTGTGTTTTGTTCATAAAAACCAATAAAAACCGACCAAAAAAAATTCAAATTTAAAAAATCGATTTTTTTAAATTTTTTGCGATTGATTTAAAAAAATTGACAAATAATAAAAATCGATTAATCGATTTTTTTTTAAAAATTGCCCATCCCTACGGATTCCCAAATTTTCATTACTTTATTTGGCAGACAAAAAGCTTATTCTACCACCAGATACGTTTGCGTTGGGAAAAAACTTTTTTGCATATCCATATTTTTTTGTGAAAGTGTGGCGATGGGAGGAATCTTCAGATTTAATTATAAGCTTTTAAAAGCTTATTAAGTCTTTATTGTCCTGCAAAAAACCGTTATTCATACGTCGGTATGAAAATGGGGTTCTAATGAATAGTGGGTCACCCTTTCAGTGAGGGTGTTTTAAAATTTTAAAAATTGAATGGATGTGCTAGACATGTTACATTTGGAAAATCATTAGGGAGGTTTTTTTTTTGAAAAGAGTCGCCTTTTATCGAAATGGGGTTTTTGACTTGTAATCAAACTTTTTGCACACTTTTTGAGATGTGTTCCTGAAAGTGTTTTTTGAAATTAAACGACCGTCGAATCGACGGGATATTTTAAATATCCCATATACTTTTTCCAGTAAAAGTTTAACCTCAGGGTCAGATTGATTATTATAAAAAAAGTTCAAAGTTTTGTATAAAATGATATTAAAAATTCCAGAAATAGCCGGAGATTCAATTATTCAAGTTCACAATGACGGTCAAGTGAATTAACCCCCAAAGGAAGTTGATTTGAATCGATTTGAGGTTTTACTTATGAAACATATTTTTAAAAGCAGTCTTATCCCCCCTACCCCCTTAAGCTCCTCTGAATTACCCACAACAATTTTTGGTGGGTAATTGTGGTAATTTTTGGTGGTGCTTTTATCTTAAAACGGGATCCAAAGGTGAAGTAAGTATCAAATTATTACATACTTAAATCATTATTTTAAAAAATCAAGGCAGAACCTAAATTGACTATTATAATGTTTTATTTTCGTTTCTTCATCTATTTATTTACTTTTTTTTTGTTTACAGATAGCATGAGAAAAAAATGACTCACAGCTTTTTAAAAATATAAGCCTACTCTCATTCTGGTCAGTTCAATACCACTTATACTAATCCAAGCTAATCAACGTAAAAACAAAAAAACTCCCCATCACACCCCCCAAAATGAGTAAAAAAAAGTCAATTATCAAACATTAATCTAAAAAAAAAAAAAAAAAAATTCCAGTCATACCTCAGTTTAAACTGAAAAAGACATGAAAGATTATAAATAATATTATGCAAATAGCGTCCAATACATTAGCTTTGACATATTGGAAAATTTTTTAAAAATAACCCATGGCTTGAACTTTGATTCAATGGCACACTTTTAAACCAGCCTTTGCATACTTTTTTTTCTGTTCTCCCCCCTGACATTTTATGACATTAAAAACCATTATAATTGTCTCTAGGTCATAGTGGAATTTGTTGTCTGCATATCCTAAACTTTTAGTTTTTTAATGTCAAAATAATGAATATATGATTTTTAAAAAAAATCCTTTTGTTAAGAAAATTAACAAAAAAAAATGTTAAAAATTAAATGTCGATAAGAAAATAAGCAATAAAATAAAATCTCCCCTTTTCGAAAATATATTTATATATGATCATAAAGATCATTATGTAAATTTTTCTTTCGAGTTTAATTACTCTGATGATTTAATCTTTCAGTAATTTTACTATTAGGTAATAGTGTTTTCATGATTCAATGATTAATTTTTGTTTTTATGGCCTTGGATTTTTTTTTTTTTTTGGTTTTGGCTTTTTCATTTTTTATAAAGCAATAAAACATGATCCCTTTTTTTAAAGGTAATTTACAGCTCTGCGCACCTTTTAAATATTAACAAAAAAGTCTTTATGGGAGATTTAAAATTGGAAACTCAAAAGGGGAATTTTTTTTTTTGTTTTTATTTTGTTTGTTTACGTACCAAGCTGTTAAAAAATCAGTGCCGAGGACAAAAAAAAATATTACATGGTGGTGTTATCTTTTTTTTTTCAATTTCCTTTTCAGTGAGATAATAGAAATCATAGTCAATATGACAATTTAAGCCTCAAGTGCATTACCACTTGACTGGTTATGATGTAACATTATAAACATTCACTTTTCATTCGAGCCCCATAACCAATCAATAATAATTGACATGTTAAATGTGATTGAAAGAAATGATTCAACTGTGAAAGGTTCCCTGTGAAAGTTTCCTTTATTCCTTTCATATGACAATTCGGTCGGGACGCACCGGGGAAAATCGGAAAGCCGATGCAGCACCGCCCGGGAAAACAGAAACCAAATTAAAACTCATAATCATTTTCATTTGTGAAAAGTCGGCTCTTTTGAAATACAATTACAAATCATTCCTGTTGATTGAATGATCGACTGACTTTAATTTATCAAATGATTTATTTCTAAAAGACAATAGAAAATCAAGCCCCTCACCTGCAATTACTGTATCACTAAGATCATATTTTCCTCCGGTCTTCGGAAAATCCTTTAACTTTCTGCCACTTAATTTTAATTCACCACTTAAATGCGCCTCTTCCAAGATTCTTTCTAATGATTTGGTTAACTGATTTTGTAAATGCCCGTTCATATTTGAAACGGACAACACCTTAGCCATGATTCACATCTCGACAACTGGATTAAAAAAACAGAGTTTATTTCCAAGTTTCCGTGTTGGGCGGACGCTTTCCACGATTATAAATATTTCCATTTATTCATGTCCTTGTTCCGATATTCCTTTGAACCGTCAAAGGAAAGTTGCCAAAATGGAAAACTCCAACGAGACTGCCAACTTGGCGGTTGAATTATTTCGTCTTGTTGCTTTTTGACGCTCCTTCACTTTTTTGTTTTTTTACCTTTTGTTTCGTTTTTCAGTAAATAAATCTTTTAAATGATTAATTTTCTTTGATTCGATTATTACTAAAAATCTTCATTAAGCCTTAAATTCTCTAGTGTCGCATATTCAGCATGGTGTTTTTTGACTCCCAAGGAAAGTTTTTCCCGGTTGGCACTCCCGATTTTTTTTCCCTATGGTTCTCTTTTGACGTTTAAACAACTTTAATTTATAAATTCACAAGTGTTCAGTTATTATACCCCGTTCGTTTTTAATCGTTTGAGATGTGCTAATTTGTTAATTATAGATAACTCTAAAGCTTTCCAAATGATGGGATTTTTCGCACACAGTTCGCCGTTCGACGCTGAAGTTGGTAAGTAGATTACGGGGGATACGTCGAATTCTCCTATGTATGATTAGTCATATTTTACTCGATAAACAAGTTTCCACATTTAATTTGAAAAGACTGACATAAATCCTCCGATTAATTAAAATGACCTACAAGTTATGAAATTAAATTTATACCCGATCGTAAATAATAAGAAAAAATATACCTAACCCATTCCCAAAAAAAAAAAAAATTTCTTCAAATGTTGCAAATATGGATTAATCTTAAAAAGATTATCAGAAACATAAGGTGAGGTTAAAATGATATCAAGGGATTATTCTCCTGAGGTTCAAAATCAAATGCAGCTAGAAATGAAATGCTATATCTGTATAAAGTTTTAAATTTTAACTTTTTTTTATGTTTTGTTTTGATTTTTTCCATATGTAAAGCAAAACCCATGTACACTAAATCATGTTGGTCACAACTGTAAATACTACTTCACGGACAGAAATGAAATTATTAAAATATAATGATTAATGAACAAGATTTTCTTGCCTAAAATAATTAATATCTAAAATATGATATTGTTAAATTAAAAAATATTTAAATTAAGAACACTTGTAGCACAGGAATGACATCACAATGACTCGTAGTGTCAGTAGAACCATCCTTAAGTGGAATGGTATTCACTCGCTTAATTGAATAAAATTATTTCAATCAATTATCGTAACACATTATAATTTTCTCTTTGATTTTGGTTTTTCAGAAGCGGCAACTGATGAAAAAAATACAAGTGAAGAATGGGGCAAGATTATGGACATTTGTGATAGGGTTGTTGATACCCAAAATGCTAAGGATTGTTTGTCTTCGATTTTGCGTAGATTAAAACATCAGGATCCACATGTTGCCTTACAGGCTGCTACGGTATGATCATGATTCATTTTATCTGTTGCTTTTTGTTTGTTGAGGTTATTCGCCTGAGTTTTAATCCTAAAGATAGTCATTGTCTTATCTATTGGGATAACAATCATGTTTTTTTCTCTCTTTTTTTTTTAGCTTTTAGATGCATGTGTAAACAATTGTGGAAAAAGTTTTCACCTCGTAGTGGCATCTAGAGACTTTGAAACTGAATTTAGAAAATTATTAAATAAATGCCATCCAAAAGTAAGCGAAAAACTTAAAAGAAGTTTAAGGGCATGGGCTGAAGGGGAATTTAAAAGTGATCCTCAGCTGAATCTCATACCATCTTTATATCAAAAATTAAGACAGGAGGGTTATGAATTCCCAATGCCGGAGACAGTCAAGGTATGGAAGAAAAAATTAATTTGTTTAACGGAGTATTTTTCGAACTAAGTAATTAATTTTTTTATAGACCCCGAAATCACCTCAGTTACCTAAAGATCCTAATGCAGTAGTCAGTCAAAGGGAAGTGGATGACATAGCTAAAGCAATAGAATTATCTTTGAAAGAGGTATCATCTTCACCAAAAGTAAGTCAAGACCGGGAGGGAGTAGTCTTTATCCAACTACTTCAATTAGCTCAACATCTGAGGGTAGGAAAGTTCGAGCTTTGTACGATTTTGAGGCGGCTGAAGACAACGAACTAACATTCAAAGCTGGCGAAATCAGTAAGTCTAACATCAGAGGAGTTAAATTGGCACGTTTTAATACTTATTTTCTTTTGCAGTTTTTGTGATAGATGATTCCGATCCAAATTGGTGGAAAGGACATAATGATAGAGGAGAGGGTTTATTTCCTTCGAATTTCGTCACCGCCGATTTATCGGTTGATCCGGAGCATACGAGTAAGTTTTACTTCAAAAAAAATAAAATGTTATGAGATGCAAATTTGTAGTTGCCAGTTTATCCACTCAAGTGGTAGGGGAGCTCAGTACTCCTGGGGCTGAAACCCCATGCATTTTACATTGCGCTTGCTACTGGTCTAATTTTTTCCCAAGTTTTAATCTAATTTTTTTTTCTTTTTTTTATAGAAATGGAAACCAAGAAAACAGTTCAGTTTAACGAATCTGTAAAAGTTAAAAAAATATTAAAGGATCCTACCGATGTCGTAATCGACGAAAGCAAAATGGATCGTTTGCTCCATTACTTGCACGAAGCGGATCCAAGGGATCCGAGCGGGGATCCCCCGGAAATGAGGGAACTAGCGGAGGAAGTTAACGCGATGGGTCCATTGATCGACGCTGAATTAGAAAGAGTAGATAGGAAACACGCTCAGCTAACTCAACTAAGCTCGGATTTAGTCGAAGCTTTGAATTTGTATCATTCTCTTATGCGAGAACCGACCGGTCCCGGACCGTCTTATATACCTAAATCAGTTCCGCCGAATAATTATGGGTATATGCCTCCGCCACCACCCCATCAATTACCACCTCAGGTAAAAAATTTTTTTAAAGGCTATTTAATTATTTTAGTAATTTAGCCTGGGCGAAATGCGGAAACTCTCCTCACAAGTGTTTTTCTAAGCTGTAGGAAGACTACACCTCCCCTTCCCTTGAAAAAAATATGCCAATCCCTCATGCTGCTACATGCTGGTTCTTGGCAATGGAAGTCTGTAATTTTTAATGAAAATTATTAGTGGCTTAATTTGAACGGAGAAAGCAAAACTGATAATTTTTTTGCTAATCTATAGGTCAAGGGGGTCATTTAGGAGTCAGGAGATAAGTCACTTTGCCGTGACTGATTTGACCTAAATGTTACGTTTTGCAGTAACTTAAAAATTAAGTTCAATAAGTTAAGCATAGCAATTAACAGTTGGCATTTGGTTTGGCTTGCGTCCTTTCAAATTTTTTCTCTGAAACTGCGCCCTTTCTTAATTCAGAATAGATTTTTGTAAGCTAGCAACGTCCTCTTAAGGGAACTGAAGAATTAAGCGTTATGCATGTTTGATTTGGAAAAAAAAAAGGGGGGGGGCCAATTTTCCGGAACAGGCCTTTAAGGTCAAAACAAGATTTCTTCCTTGATAGTAACGTCGAATTAAAACTTTGCTAATTAGAGAAGAATAAAAAAAAATTGTGTCAGTTATCAAACTCGCGGGACCCAATTTTAACCTATCCTTAACCTGGATAGGCTAAGGTCATGGGATTCCAAATCTATTTCTTAATGTTTTTCTTGTGCTAATTGCAATTTGTAAAATACTGTCATTATATAACCAACATTTAGCTCTGATATTCTGAACGTACTCGAAAAATTAGTCCAAGACTTTTGACTCAAAGATCAAACTGGCAAAAACAAAAAAAAAAGATAACCAAAATCAGTTCCGTACTGAGCTACAGAAAATCGTTAATTTGCTTGAATAGAAATTTTAGTTAAAAGGCCGTTAGCCGTTGGCAGGCAGAGGGGCTCAACCCCCTTTGAGAAGGTTTCGAACGCCTCGTAATTTTTTATTAAATATTTCTGCATCTTCTATGCTAAAAAGAGTTATTTGGAGCCTTACTTTGAGCACTTTACCCCCCCCCCCCCAACCTCTTGAATTTTTTTGTTACCCAATAATTTCTTTGTTAGCGACCAAGATGTCTCCCAATCTGCAAGCTACAACCTGCTCCGGCAAAAAATTAAATAAAATTAAATTTGAGCGAGCAGAGCAATATAGGGCAACCCTGTACCAGTTTTTTTTTTACTAGTCGTATGACTGTACTGCATGATTAAAAATAATTACTCCGCTTAATAAAATTATACTAAAAAAAAATTACCCTCCCATTATGAATTATGCAGTGCATGACTTTTAGTTTTTAATTAATATAATTTTCTTTTTTTTTTTCAGTTTAATGGAAACCCTGTACCCAATCAACCCTACGTGCCGCATTCATATCCCATGCTTCAAGGCAATTTGCCTCCGCTTCCAAATGGACCCCCAGTCGGTCATTATCTTCCAGGAGCGCATCACGAGCCCGCAGGGCCGGGGCCGCACCAAATGAACGGCGTTCACCAGTACGGGCACCCTCCAGTCGGACCCCCTCAGCAACAACCTCAACAGCAACAACAACCCCCTCCGCAATTTCATCATATGCGAGGACCTCCGATGCCTCCTGGGGCCCCAGCCGCTACCCCCGCAAGCCAACATTCGAGCTATCACGATAAACCGCCTCTTCTATAGATAATTTATTTTTTAAAAAAGCAAAAGAAATGTATTTTTATCGCGCGTTTATTACTTTTCCTGTAAATATTTTTTAAAAAAAGAAAAAAAAACAATATATTTCATGCGAAACAACTTTTTCCACTTTAAAGTCAATTTTTTTTTTCAATATTAAGTTGCTATTGTTACATAGAAAAAGTAAATAGATTTTGTGTTATTTTATTCATTTTTTTTATTTATGTATTAATTATTTAAAGAAAAAAATTATTAGTCAATAAAAAAAAAAAAAATTTGCTGTCGAAAAAAAAAGGCTTGATATATTATTTGGTCACTAATTTAGAAAAGGTCACTTGCCCAATTTTTTTCAAAACTGAGATCTGTTGTATTGTTTCCGAAATAAAAACATTGCTATGTAACAAAACAAAATACCTCGATTTTGAAAAAAGATGGACAAGTAATACTTTCTAAATTAGTGATTCATTTTAAAGACTGTTTTTAGAAAAACATTATATGAATAAACTCAAATCTGAACAAAACCCCAAAAAAAAATGATTTTCATGACTGTTTTATATTTCTCAGCTTGTTTATAATAGATAAAATGCATTTATTGTCGTGATTCCTCTTAAAAAGCTGATACTGAGGCAGCGTGTTAAACATGAAAGAGTTATTTTCACAAAGGGGATAACGGGTAAAAATTTTTAATGTTAGAAATATTTATCTTTAATTCCCTTTGTGAAAGTAATTTTTCACCACGCACGAACAGATTTTGTCGTTCGTTTTACCCACGAGTGGTGAAAAAAAATTTTTGTATACAAAAAATAAGTAAATTATATTCATAATTAACATGTATATGTAAATATTATATTATACGGAAAACAAGAGATGAAAATGTGATTCGTCGGACACATTTGTTTTATTATAAATAAAGGAAAAAACTGGAAAACTTAAATTTAAAGTACAAATTTTTTTTCTACCTGTGTGCATATTTTGTTTTGAAATTCAATTTCACTGGGATATCAGAGAGAGATTCAGCTACTGAGGATGGAGGATAGTGAGAAAGGCCTCTAGATATGGGGACTTGCTGCTTACAATAGCATGCAGTCCCTGAATTACATAATATAAATGGGGTGTATGGAGCTCATTCCGATCAAAAATATTCATATAGCATACTAAATTCATAACTCATTGATTTGACCTAATAGTCTGTCTTCGATATTTGTTTTTGGAAATATAAGACACAAAAATTTCAAAAATGGAAAAAAGAGTTGGGGCAACGTGTCACAATAAAAAAATTCAAAAATTAATGAACCTCTCCCTAAACTCAAACCCTCTATTATGTGTTGTACGCCTGGATCCCTTTACCAAAGACCATAGGACCGTCTTGCAAAAATCTCATTGAATTGCAATCACGTTGTGGATGGATTTAAAATTGTTTGAATTATTCAAACTTCACATTTTTTAGTAATCCTTTTCCCAATATTACCTTTTTAACCGTTCTCTTGAACAACTGAAGAAAGTGTGCTAGAAAAAAGAACAGATCCCATTCAAATACGTTCCACCTTGTTGCTTCGATGTTTGGCTTTTGTGAAAGAAATATGGAATCTGATTCTTTTTTCCTGCACCTACAACCTTGAAATAACGATATTAAACAATTGGCTTACCTTTTATCGAACAAAACCAAAATGTTTCACCTTTATTTGAAAGATAGTTCATCACTCATTACCACAAACGTTACATTTTTGACAAGCACTATTAGTTCACTTATTTCCCTAAAGAGAGCGGGACCTTAAAAAAAATTAGCAAAATCCTTCTTTCCGCTTCTAGATTTTATAATGTGCATTTTTCTTAATCTTTCATACGAGTTGATACATCTAAGCCTAGAAAAAAGAATAAAATTTATCAGAAAATTAAAACAATAAAGATATTTAATTTTTTTAAACGAAATACTAGCGGCAAACGAAAAAAGTTGTATCTTAAAGAGTACGCTGTCTACTGCCACGATTCAAAATGTCCGCTTATGCTTAACTTATGAATCGATGACCGCTTCAATTTCACTGATGCGTACTCTTAAGCGAAAATTAAAGACTTGTAGCCAAGCTAAACATCGTTTGAAGTCTACAGCAATTTTTAAACGATTAATAATGGAAAAAATTCAACGTCCCAATACACCAGTTGAATATAGGCTCGCTATTAAATGCTATCCTCACAAGGTTACTGGTTCGAATCGTAAATAAGATAAAAAATATTCCGAAAATTTTTGCTTCTTAACAAGATTTTCATTTCTAAAATGTAAAATTGTTGACTGTAAGTCACTGAAATATAAAGGAAAAAAAGATTAAGCACAAGCAACACTAAAATCATACATCGTTATGATGCGCAGACTATATTACACTGTTATAAAAGTTTAATTTCGCAATGAAAAAAATTACTATCACAAATTTAATTTATATATGCGATCATATATTCACAAAAGCAACAAACTTTTAAACATAATAATTTAAACAAAAATTTGATGCTATAATATTTAAAATAATTTTTTGAATTTATTTTTCCTAAAAAATACGATTTTAATTGTGATGCAAGCAATAAGGAAAAAAAAAATCATGAGAATTTGAATTGTAAAAAAAAGTTAATATAAAATGAAAAGAAAGTGTCATGATTTTGAACGAATGATTATGGTCCCGAAAATTATTATTATTATTACTACAATTACCTTTACTAGTATTCTAATTTTATTTTAAAACACAGAACTAAAAATAAACTGTACAATTTTTTTCTGAATAAAAGTAAGAAAAAAATATTACGCAAAGCAACACTAAAAACATACATCGTTATGATACATAAACTTTAATATTTTTCTTAAATAGAAAATATCATTTAATTTTTTTCATCAAAATCGAATATTTTTGTTTTACGACAGTAAGGTTGCAATTTTAAAAAAAAAAACTAAAAATAATCTCGCTAGGAACTGCAAAAGACGCCATTAAAATCATGGGATGATTTCCGTTAAGTAATCTAGCGCCCCTAGCGGAAAAATACGAAATTAATTAAATAATGTTTACAACAAAATTAGTAACGAAGCTATTTTTTTGTAAATATGACGGGGCGAAATGTTTTATTCAGAAATAATTAAATTTTGATTCTTGACGAGCTGAAGGGTCATGTCAATTGTCAGTTGCTTGTACAGTTAATTGCATAACCGAGATGGATAATTTCAAATCAAAAGATTGGCAACATTGTGCTGACTTACTCTCTTGGAAAATTTAAACGATTAATTTGGATATCGCACTACTAACCATGTGAAAAGTGGTCTAAGGTCAATTGTTGAAGCCATTTCAGTTACACCGTGGGTTGTTAAATTACCAAGCAACTGCCATCTGATGGGACTCTTCGAGAATTCGATAAGAGCCGTCCATACATTACGTAACGACTGGAGGGGGGGGGGAAGGTTAAAGGCATGTTTCTTTTTCGTAAGTCAATTTATTGAAATTAGAGATACGAAAACGGGGAGGGTGCCAAAAATAAGTGTCAGCATTATGTAATATATGGACGGCCCCAATGGTTTTCATTAGACTTCAACCGTTCTGGGGTAGGTGCATCAAATAAAGTCGATGGTCCGAAAATTGTTGACTTGAATGCTAAACGTTCTTGAAAAAAATATCAGACCAATTATCAAGCTCAAAAAAGTATTTATTAGTAAACAATTTTTAAAAGTTCGATTTGAGAATCATCTCTTGACACAGAGGGGTTTAAAGAAAAAAAATTATTTACAATGTTTGTAAAATGCACTGGTACAATTAATGGCAATAAATGCTCCAATGTTTGGAGCACTTGATTTTGCAGCCCACAAATAATTTTTTAGGCCTTTAGGTTCGAAAAACGTTTGCCTGATTACTTATAGTTGCAAAATATGTACTTTGAACGAAAGAAAGAACCTTTCGTTACACAATTTAGTAAAAAAAATCATCTGAAATCTAAAATAAAATGTCTTAAGTAACACAAAAAAAAGGGTTCTTTCAAAACAATTTGTTTAAAAATTAAAAAAAAAAAGGTTGAAGTTTATAAAAATCGCTATACAAAATACATTAAATAATCGTTTTTAGGTTTTTTGGCCCAACATATTTTCTTCTTTTAATATTCCCAATGGGAAACTAAGCCGCAAGATTAGTCCGCTTAGTGCCCTGGTGGTCTTAACGGTAGTTAAAAAATATAGTCTTGTCATGCTTTTGTTCCTAAATCTGATGACAAACTATTTCTGATTAACTGCCCGTTGGTCACCTGCGTTCTAAGAAAAATAGTTTTGCGGCTGGGTTTCTCATATCCAGTTATCAACGTTCCCTAGCGCCTATTTTCAAAATCACTAATCTGAGCTACGGGAAAAAATTTATCGGGCAAAAAACATTACAAAATATCCGAACCGCTAATGAAAAAGGAAATCTTTTACAATCTAAAGAAATGCACGTTTAATGGAAAGCGAAAATTAAAGACCATCGATTTTACTAGGGAACCTACCGGATCAATTTAACCTTTAAATAACACTAAAAATTAATTGGGATGTAAATGGTAAATTGTAAATTAAAAATTAACATAAAATTCTCATTTAAAAAAAAAATTAATTAAAAACTAATATTAGAAAATTAAAATTAAACACATGTTTCCGTAGTTCAGCCGGACGAAGCAGTTTCGATATCCCCTTCCGGAGCTTGAGCCTGAGGCATTTTTTCTTTGTTCTTCCTAACGGTTTCCACGCGCTGCTCCTGTTAAAAAAAAACGAATAAAATTAAAATTATGGAAAAAAAAAAAAAAAATTAAGAATTAACATTCAGAATTTGAGATCGTGAATTCCAAGAAAATTTCGAAATTCGGCATCGACCTGTAAAAATAGTTTTCCAGGATCAGGCGGAATCACCGCTAATTTTTCAAAAATTTCTCACTGAGCAGGGATTTTTTTTTTGTTGGTGTTCGGATACCACAATTTCTATGGATTTTACTCACGTGTAATTTTAATTTTTCTTGAAGCTGTTCATTAATTGACGTCCTACGCTTTTCGGCTGACATTAACTTTGTGTCTATTTGATATCTTAACTGGCTTATTTTTTCATGATTTAATTGCCTTACACGTCTGGTTTGATCTTCCTAAACATGCAACAAATATGCATAAAAAAAGCAAAAGAAAAAAAATAAATAAAAATGAAATAAAATAAAATTAAATTGAAATTAAATAATCTGAGCAGTGATCATTACACGACAATAAATATGGCGTGCGACAATAAAAATAAAAAAAATAAAAATAAATACACGAGGAGTAAAAAAAATTAAATAACGTACGTGTTCTTTAAGTTTATCTAACATTTTTTTGATGTTCTCATCTCTTTGATTAGCAGCGGTTTTCAATTTTTCTTCGATGGCAGAAGCAACTTCAGCGGCTTGCAGTTCTAAACTTTGTCTGGATTTTTCGACGCCTTCCAACTGAAAATAAAATTCAAATTACTAAGTCACAGTTGTAAAAGAAATTGACCAAACCAAATCATACTTAAGATTGGTTTTATTGGAGGGGAAAAAAAAAAAAAAAAAAAAAAAAATTATCAAAGCTACATGCTGAAGGCAAAAGTTTAAACACTAAACGGAACCAAGCCATTTTTTTCCCCTTAAAGGGGTTGCAATGACTTTCAAAATTTTTAAAATCAGCAACCCCGTCACAATCCGAAAATCCACGTCGATCTCAAAAACAAGGAAACCAATTTCTTCGCGAAATCCCTTTAAATCCTTTTCTTCGATTCCATCATCTTCGGGATGCGGAAGGAAACCCTTGTCAACTTCCATGTTCCATAAGCATTAATTTCAAATTCAACTCACATGCTCTTTCAATTTCGTTTTCAAATCGTTTATGTGACTTTCCCGATTTCCCTCGTACGTCGCGATTTTCTTCTTCAAAGCTTCCTCCGTTTGCTGAATAAATAGTTTCTCCTCCTCGTCGTTTTTCTTCCGGGCTTCCTCGATCTTCGTCAATTTCGCCGATAAAGCAGCCAGCTGATTGGCAGTAATAGACTTGAAAAAAAAAGAAGAAATAATTAATGAGTCATTCGCAAAAGAAAGCAACAGCGAAAAATCTTACAAATATGGAATGAAATAAAAAAAAAAAGCAAAAACAAGTTTTAAAAAACGAAATGATTATCAATAAAAAAAAAAAAAATAAAAAAAAAAAAAACTTCCTTTACTAAATATGGATACTTGACAGGCTTCGATACGTTTAAAAAAAAATCGAGATCGACAAACTCCAGCTTACCTTTCTCCGATCTTCCGCTGCTCTTAATTTCTCCTCGATGTCTTCGACACTAACGATTTTTTCTTTAGGTGAGGGAGGTCTTTTCGGCGGAGTTTGAGCCACCGGATCTGCTAATCTGATTTCAAAAGCCTGGCCTCCTCCTCCTTTCTTGATTCCCTCGCAACGGACTTCAGTAGCTAAAAAAAAAAGAAAATAAAAAAAATAAATAAATAATTAAATATATAAATAAATAAAAAATAAATAAAATATTGCGTGATTGAACTGGAAATTGGACTGCTCCCCCCCCCCCCCCCCCCCCCTCCGGGAAATTTTGAGCCTCTGCCCCTATTTCATCCATTTAGCTGTGGGCCCCTAGACACTTCTGACAACTCCTACGCCCATTCCAAAATTTCTCCAATTCTGGGAAAAAACACCGGATTTTACTCCCAAATTAAAAAAAAAAAAAAAAAAAAAAAAAGAAAATAAAAGCGAAGAAAGGAAGCCCAGCGATAAAAGATAAAGTTTCGTGTCATTTTCAAATATGAATGAAACGGCGCCGATAACCGAGACGCCAAACATAAAGACACGCCACTGTGTCTCAAAACCGCGTGACGTCTCTTTGCGATGACTCAAGGGGAGGGAAAAAAAAAGGCCGAAACGAAAATTCTTAGGCATATCCGAGTCGATGACAAACTCGAAGAAGGGAAATTTTTATGATGTCGTTGACCTTCCTTCTCGGCTTTCTCGTTAAAGTCTCCCCGAGACGAGGTCAAGAAATGAAAAAGGAAGCTCCAAAGTGAATTTTTCCTTATTTTTTCCAATTTCCCAAGAGTGACAGAAAAAAAAAAAAGTAATAATAAAGTTTTTGAAGGGAAGGGATGCGAAAAACGACTTTTTTTTTTCTTCTTTTTTTTTGACAAAAATACTTACTCATGAATCTTATTTTTTTCGGTTGCTTCACATGAGTTTTTTGCTGCTTCGGTTTCAATTTTTTATTCGAAGTCGGACGACGGTTCCCTGCGTTACGTATAGGTATTCAAAAATAAAAATTAAGGAAATGCAACATTTTGAAAATTTAATGCGTAAAATGCAATCCCGTCACGGAATGACTCATATAAGCCGATCAATTTTTATTATTTTAAATCAAGGACTTCCGACTTTTGTCTCTTCTTAGGCCTTTACTCGATTACGAGAAAGGCTGCAATTCCGATTCCGTTTCCGACTTCGCAGAATCTCAACGATTTACGAGTAAGATTTCGATTTAGATTGGACTCCGAAAGCAGGGGTCCGAAGCTTGAAAATTTTGGCCGATGCCCATACTAGAATCGGTATGGGATTTTTTTAAATATCCGAAATCGGCATCGACCTGAGATATTAGCCAGTGGAGGCTGGCATCGGCATCGGCACCAGCACCGGCATCGAAATCAGACCCCTGATTTTAAAAATCGTCATCGAAAATTCTAAATTTTCATTCAAACACACTCATCATGAATTCAAAAGAAAATAGGGACTTTAAGGACCAATTTTTCGAGTTTAAGGAATGTCTTACTTAAAATGAAACGTAAGATTTTTTTGAAATCATGAAAAGTTATTCCATAAGAACAAAATAAATTTAACTGCGAAGTTTGGGTTAACTTGCCGACTTGGTTCCATGGATATTTTGCTTCGAAAAAAAAATACAGTATTTTCTTATGGAAGTTTGAAAAAAAAAAAACATGTAACGTTTTGGAAATAAACACCGTTTGTTTACAAACAAACCCAAAATTTCATTTCCCAAAAGTTGGCAACAGCCGAAAGGAAGAGACCATACTGGTCAAAAAACAGTGAGTTATACCTTTTTAGGAAGTATAAAGACACTCCTTAAGGACTTTACTTGAAAATAAAGGCTTTAGGAACTTCTAGGGACCAACTTCGAGGCCAGCACTAGTTTTTGACTACAGAAAAATTCTTAGTTATGAAAAATTCTTAATTATGAAAGCACGTCAAGATTGAGAGTCGAACTAGGCTACGAGCCACCACCTTTATCATTGATTAAACACTTCCGACTTTTATCATTGATTAAATAATGAAAAGTGACCCAAGGCACAAAAGAAAAAACGTTTTCCTAGGACATTATCTTAAATTTTTTTCGACCAAACTACTTTTAGAATTTTACGATAACTGATCCCTTTATTAGAGGAGGACTAATCCTTCGACACAGAGGTTCAACGTCGAATTCAAAGGACACCATAAGCTACTTTTAAAAGAGGAGAATGTAGAAAAAGGCCGAAAAAGTCGAAAAAAAAAATCCGAAGAAATTTGAAGACACCCTAGATTATGAATTGAACAGGTAACAGGGCTGGAATTTTAATTCTGATTCCGATTCCGATTCCAACCAACAAAGATTTCGAAAATGGCGATTCCGATTTAAACCAAAATCGATTAACTGTAATAACGGATATTTCGTACTTTTTAAGTCAATCTGAATCGAAAATGATTTTTTGGATGCCGATGCCGATACCGATTCCGAAGATTTCGAATTGTTTTCAGACGAGATTTCGATTCCGATTCAGGACTCCGGTTCCGATTCTGATTCCCAAGATTCTTCAATATTTTTCGGACCGATTCTGATTCCGATTCCAATATAGGCCTATATATCCAAAAATGTACAAATCGTAAAAAGCTTTTATTAAAACTTTTCAGCTCAATTTGAATCAAAATTATTTTTTGATGCCGATGCCGATTCCCATTCTGACCAATTTTTGAGCCAGATTCCGATTCCGATTCCATTTAACTTTTGAACCGATGGATTCCGACAACGATTCCGATTCCGTTTAAAATCTAAATGGCGCCGCAGCCCTGTTCCGATTCTTATTTCTTCAAAAAAAGCACGGATTCCGATTCCGATTACGATTAATTTCGAAATAGCAGATTCCGATTTCGATCCCGATTCCAAAAAAAAATTAATCGGAATCGCAGCCCTGGTAATCTAAAAAAAAAATTAAATCGAAATCACAAGGTAGCCACATTTGATAGGATAAATCTTTGAAAGCTTTTTACATTTGCTCAAAAATTATTGGTCTGGCCATTAAAAAAAAAAAAATTTGGTTATATGTTTAGCTTACAAAGAGTGAAACTGAAAACAGCACATTGTAACATTGTGCCAACGAAATTTCCCTAAAACCCCCCAAAATACTGCACCAAAATGTACTGTACTTTTCACAAATTTGAATTATTTGGACATTTCTACCCCGCCCCTGTTACCTAGTGAAAATGATTTCTGAAAAACGTAACAACTCCTGAAACTATTAAAAATTGATTCTATATTTAACGAGAACATTAAAATTAGTAAACACTTATGTTTAGCTCATGTATTTCTTTGCCTTGCTAATGAAGTCATGAAAACTAAGCCAAATCCTCTCTTCACAACAGGATTAATCTTTCAAATTTTCAAAACATGACTTGCTTTTTTCATCACCATTCATATTTAAATCAAAAGCCGCTTCATAACCCAAAATGCATGATCCCAACCCACGAATGCTCTCAATATCTCTTCAAAGGTAAAAATCTAGATCAACCTCATCCTGAAGATGATGTATCTACTGCATCTCAAACAAAAAAAAAAAAAAGTAAAAACCTACGCATCAAAGAGCGAAAAACGTGGGATTACCTATCGAAACTAACGGATTTCAGTCTAACATTTAAAAAAAAGAAATGATTAACAATGATTGATGAATTTCAAGATATAAAAATATTTATCACAATCAAAATTATCAACCCATGCATTCATGATTTTGCTAAAATAATATTTAAGATGCAGTTTTCTAGTTCATCTTGACATGTTTCAAAAACAAACCGAAAGACATCACCCATGTTTCCCCACATTAGTAATTTTAATTTTTTTGTACCACACCCTTTCGTTTAATAAAAAAAAAAAAAAAAAAAAAAAAAATTATAAACAACTATTTATTGTTAAAGGATACCGGCTATTGGTAAGGGAGCTTTGCACGAGGCGCAGAAACACCTCAACACGGAATCACGAACCACGCCAAACAACATTATTGCAAACAACACGTTCAACCAACTCAAGTAGACTGGGGAGGCTTTTCGAAGACTTTCAACCCCCCCCAGTGATCCCTTATCCAATGCCGCAAAACGCGACTGTCTACTCCCTGAAGTAAATATATTGTAAAAAAAAAAAATTGTCCATGATACGCACACTATAAAAGATCGTGTGTAAACTTGGGGGTGATAATTTAAAAAAAATCAATTTTTGAAATTTATGCGTGTGCAGGGGTAATGAAGCTTATAATTATCAAAGCAAACTTTTTTTTTTTGAACTTACCAATTTCCTCTGACATGATGATTACTGTTTGAAAAATAATTCACACTGATGAGGATAATGCAGCTTCACTCCTGAAACAATAAAAATGAATCGTTACATATTAAACATGATAAAAGAGAGGGGCAAGACATGCCCAGACATGTAAAATGTAGGAGTGAAAGAAGTTTTTACCAAAAAGTTGATGTTAAAAAAAAAAAAAAAAAAAACTACCTACATTAAATTTTACTTACTCTTGAACTTGAATGTCAAGAACTTCACATATAGAAAAAAAAAAAAAAAATGACAAAGGGTATCTACCCCCCAGGCTATGTAAAATTATACCTGAAGGAGGGTGACAATTCCCAGCCTTTTCATTCTTATTTCCAAAATCACAATGAAAGCATCTTTCATGCAAATTGTTTACAATTCAAAGATGACTTTAATGCATTAAAAATTTATGTTTCTCCTTACATTTGGAAAAAAAAAGGTTGGTTATTTCAAAATTACCGTTTCCGTATATTTTCGAAATCAGGCTAAAAATCCCGGAAATTCGGTTAATTACCCATCGACATTTCCTATTAACCGAAAAAAGGTTCACTGCACGTTCCTTAGATACGGAAGCTTCAAATTCATTACAAAAGCCCCTCACGCTATCTTAATGGGAACAATTGGCGGGAACGCCATAACAAAGACAACTATCTATATTACGATTTTCCGATCTTAACATTCACTTTCTCACACGGATTTATATTTATAACGATTAAATCTTACCTCCTTTATCGATAAATAATCAAATTCTACGAATAATTCTATGGAATCGTTGAAGAGCTACACTTTAACGACAGTGAAATTGTTTTCTTTAGCTTCTCCGTTAAACCGAATCAAACAAACAAACCAAACAAACCATTGATTACCATTGGCAAAGGTTTGCCGCATGCGCAATGCTCCTTTCTTTTCTTCACAAGTTTAAACCCGCGAAATTTAAAACCGTTTTTTAAAACAATTCGCTCTAATACTTGTTATTTCTCAAAATTATGTATAACTGAAATATTTTCATAAATTTTAAAATTTTATAGTATTTTTCTAATAATTCGAATTCTCTTAAAAAACCTGATCCTGAAGTAAAATACTGTCAAAACTCGAAAGCAATATTTTCATGTAATATAGAAAACCTTAACCGGAAACGGATAAAGGCTAGCCGCCATCTTTTTTGTTTACATCAGTTCCCGACCAATTGATGATTTTTCACTGCTATTCAAATTCAATTAAAAAATAATTATTTTGGTGACTGTAAAAGCCTTGCTAGGCTTTAAATCTGTAATTTTGACATACTGCGGCTGAGTTTCTTCTAAGATGGCCGGAAATTTCTGGCAAAGTTCACATTAGTAAGTAAACGAAATACCGAACGTTCCCGAAACTTGATGAGAGTGCCCCTTAAATTTTTCGAAATTCTTTGTTTTTAGTCAGCAATGGATTTTAGACAAACAGGATTTAATTAGAGAAAGACATCACGATCTTCAAATCCTTACAGAGGAAGAATATCAAAAGATTTTTATATTTTTTTCTAATTGTAAGTATTATTTGTACTCTAAATCAAAACATTAATATTAATCATTCATGATTTTTTTTCTCCTCCTTCAGTTATTCAAGTACTAGGAGAACAACTGAAACTTCGTCAACAAGTCATTGCAACAGCTACTGTTTATTTTAAAAGATTTTATGCCAGAAATTCATTAAAATGCATTGACCCTTTGTTATTAGCTCCAACTTGTATTTTCCTTGCTTCGAAAGTAGAAGAATTTGGTGTAATTTCCAACACCAGACTTATATCAACTTGTCAGACAGTTGGTAAGTACAAAGTAAGAAGATTTTAACATCTTTGAATTTATTTCTAAACGATTTCGTTCTTTTTTCAGTTAAAAACAAGTTTAGTTATGCCTACTCTCAGGAGTTCCCTTACCGAACAAACCACATTTTAGAATGCGAGTTTTACCTTCTTGAAAACCTGGACTGCTGCTTAATCTTGTACCAGCCATACAGACCTCTACTTTCATTAATTGCAGACATAGGAAATGAACCGCAGGATCAGATAATGGCTTTAGCCTGGCGCGTCGTCAACGACAGTTTAAGAACTGATGTTTGTCTTCTGTACCCTCCCTACCAGATAGCTTTGGGATGTCTTCAAATAGCATGTGTAGTTTTGCAAAGGGATTTAAAGACTTGGTTTGCTGAATTAAATGTAGACATGGAAAAAATCCAAGAAATTTGCAGATATTTAATTAATTTGTTTGAATTGTGGAAGAGTTACGATGAAAAGAAAGAAATCCCGGGTCTTCTCGCGAAAATGCCGAAACCAAAGACTCAACCGTCTCGGTAACTAGAGGATGACGTTATGACCTAAATCAAAAAAATAGGTCATACGGTCGGAAAGTGAAAAATTTTAAAAAAATTATTAGGGCAATTTTGTGAGAATGATTAGGTGATATCAATTCTTTGTAAATATTCTTAACAAGCGATTAAATCGGAAAATCATTTCTTTTGCGAAGTATTGAAAAATCGTAAATGTATAAACGAATCCTTGTAAAAATAATAGTGTTAATTCAAAATGTTATGGTCGGAGTAAATATGTATACATAGATGATTTTTTAATATTTATATATAAAACAAATGGGCAAAGGGTTTTTAATTTAGATGTTGACTTAGGGATAAATATTTATGTGCACATACGAAAAGTTTATAAGTTAAAATCCGTTGCCATTTGGTAGAAGAGTCATACTGCTTTGTAATAATTTTTATCATTCTGTTTAATTGAATTCTTTAATCACATGTAAAATTGATATTAGCCACAGTCTATTTCATTACTGGACTCTTAGTAAAAGTTTGAGTCTAGACATGTTATACTGAGTAGTATTTACGCCAATAACATTTTTTACCGCTTTTGAGAAGTTTTTCACGAGATTAGGTGTTAAATTGTCTTAATATTGTAAAAATTAAAATTCAATAAATTCATTAAATGGATAACGATGCTTCCTTTATTTTTTTAGAATAATCCGTTTTTTTTACTATTTGCAATTAGAGGCTACTTGCTTCAGAAAAATTTCAATTTTAAAACTCCTTCTCACTAATAAATTCAAAACAACATTCGCTTCCAAAATAAACAATTTTATATTCTCTAATAATATTCTATTGGTAACAATTTTATATTTTATAATAACAATATAAAATAATAAACTTGAAAATAATTTCTTAATGTACATTTTTAGAAACTTAACGATACAGATATAAAAATTTATGCAATGGAATTAATCTCTAAAAAATATGAATTTTCATTCTGAAGTATAAAAAAAAATTTTAAACGTTGGACTAGTCGAACTGCAATGTTTAATAAAAAAAAAATTTGAGCACGGAACTTGTTCGACTTTGACTACAATTACGTAATTAAACTTTGTACTGATTCAAAATTTTGTTCACACAGGCTACGTTATTATTGCAATAAACCCGTAATAGAGAGCATAACTGCAATGATATAAATGCAAAAAAATTCAAATAAAAAAATACAAAAAAAAAATGCATATAAGCTTATGGCAAGAATGGTTACAAATATTATTCTTTAAATTAATATGCCATAATAATCTATATTTACAAATTGGTTGTGATGCATATTAATTAAAAATATGAGCAAAAAAATTGATCAAACCTGAGCATATTCACCGAGTAAAGCTTTACCGAAATGAGTAATGACATAATCATGGTAATACATCATTATGCATAGGGGCTGACCCAAAATCAAACCGGCCCAAACCACGCAATTACCGCAACGGGGCCCAAATTTCTTTTCTAAAATTTTGCTGAAATACGACATTGGAACCTGCCACATCATCCCTAAAAACGCCCAGTGTTTAAAAGTTTTCAAAGGCACGCTAACTAAATATTCGTGAAAAAATGCGCTTATAAAAAATACGGCGGTGACCGCCAAACCTTTGCTGTAACCTAATTCTACTAAAGGAATGTATAAATGACGGAGGGCCCATTTGTGAACGGGCATGTTCCACGTCCTCCAAAATATTTCGATGTTGTTGGCGTTCCACCAGTCTGAGTAAAAATTGCGATCGGCGAAATGTAAAAGTTCTCCGACTAAATTCAGGAAGGAATGGAACATTAAGTAAAACCAGATCAACCATACTAAATGATTTGGAATCTGAAAAAAAAAATTAAACAAATTTTTTTTAAACATGAAAAACAGAGCGAAAAAAAATTAGAACTTACAGCAAGTTTTAACAGTCTTTCAGTTGCTTTTGCTACGTCCATATTCTGGAATTCAAAAGAAAAGAAAATAAGTTAAAAATTTATTACGTTTAAAAAATCTTTTTAAAAATTACAACTTTACCGAAAATGGAATCAATGAGTTTTTCACTGAGGGAATGATCCACTGCTGAAATAAAGCCACAACTACTTGGAACCCAACAAGCACTTCCAAAGCTCTTTTTATTACAAATCGCTTCCGGATCCTAGATGTTCGAGGAAAGTTGAGCTCGTAACACAACGTGGGGGCGCAAATAAAATAAAAGATGTCCTTCAACGTTAAATTGTCTGGATATTCGACAACCTTCAATCCGTAACCGTTGCTGACTCCATTTTTTTGAGTTGCAGACACTACAAGCAAAAAAAAGGAAAAAATATAAGAAATCACTTCAAACTCATTTAATAAAAAAAAAATTTCTTACTCAGTCGATTATAAGAATAACTTTGCCTCCTCATATGAGCTTTTTTTTCGCTCTTCATCCGACACCACAAGTTTACTTGGACATACGACCAAAGCTTGAGGAACAAAATTGAGTACGTAAAACAAACTGTTGTTGCTCCAACTAAAAAAAAGAATTATAATTAACCCATTTCTAATAAGCTTAAAGAAAAGAAAAAAAAATTTTTTTTCTCTCCTATTTTTTTACATACTTAAACTGAATCCTGCAGGCCTAACATGGATAACAATCATAGGAAGTAGAACAAGGAGGATAATATTGAGCACATGTGCTGCTGTTCCCAGCCCATGGCTGATGACATCCTTTTTAAAAAAAAAAAATTAATAATTAAATTTTATCCAACAACTTTGATAAATCTTAAACAAGTTCGAAACCTACGCATGAAAGGCCTTTTTCTAAGACTAAGCAAATGACGACTGGAACAACAGAATCTGGAAAAAAATATCAAATCATTTATTTTAATTTCCTGACGTACAATTTTTTATACAACTCATTTTGAGCCTTTATTGTCATGTATGCTTTCAATACCTCATTTTTTCCTGCAATGTTTATATTTAATCGTTATAACATTCATGACTGTTAGAGGGTCAAGGTTATCTAGTTCCTTATCAAGTATGAAAAAAAAAAAGTAGAAATTGGAATTTACACTTACATAGTAACAATATCAATGACAAATGTTCTGGACCACCCTCATGACTTCCAGTTAAGACTATCAACCACTGAGATGGATCAACCCTTATCCCATACTTTAATAAATTCTCCAGAAACAATCGTAGTCCACCCATTGACAAAAGAAGAAACCCCCAGTTCACAAAACCTGTGAAATCGTTGAACCCCGAAGACCAGGAAAATAAGGAATCTCGTGGTCTGTGACATCTACAACACCAAAAAAATTGAAAAAAAGTCAATCCTCCGAAAAATCGTCAAGGTTATGTTTTCGGGAAACTTACGGCCGGTCAGGTTGAGCTTTCCGTATCTGCGATTCGATTTTCGTAATTTCTTCGGCTCTGGTCACGCTTTTGCATCTTCTTAACCTTGTTAAATTTTCTTCGGCTTCATTAGTCATCTTGTATTTTATTTAAAATGAGCAATTTTATCCCTAAATAATAACGACCTATATTATCTCTAATGAAGAATTAAAATTTATATAAAAAAGTTAACCATATTTATTATCACAACTGCGAAAAAAGGCATGTATAAAACGTAATCACAGTAATTAAAAGCCTTTACGTCATTTTGCAAGTTAATACAAGACAAAAAAGTTAGTCAAAACACAGAAAAGTTTACAAATAATCGGCCATTTTTAATAATTTGGAAAAATTATCAGTGAGCCAACTTTGAGATTGCAAAGAGCGGCAAACGGATATGTTTTAATTACGCTTACTCCAGTCGTCAATCAATTCTATTGGCTGACATTAAAACTTAAGATGATGAAGCCAATCACAATTTCGAAAACTTGCATCTTAGAAGGAAATCAGCGAACCAAGCGCCAGTCCTATATGTTGTGACTTTAAGGCAAAATGACGTCATTTTTGCGACCAGGCAACCATAGGCAACCAACTTGAGTTCTGCTTTACGTGACCCTAAATTTTAAATGATTCGACGAATGTATGAAAAATGAAAGCCATTTTTCATCATTTATCGCTAAAAAGCATTACAAAGAGTTCAGTTAAGATGGAGGATGCATGTCACACATCGTTAAAGAGAATAAAGCAAATTATTTGATTGGCATCATGTTCAAAGAAAACGAAACCCCTGAGTTGACATATAGTTCCGTGATATTGTGTAATAAATTAACTTTATTTTTGTTATTTTACGCACTAGAATAAAGAATTATATCATTGAAGTGGATTTTATATTTAAAAACGGTAAAAATTTTACCGGCTAACTGAAGACATTAAGCAATGTTTTCAAACAAACATTCAAACACATTCAAAAATATAACAGTTAAGGGTGAAATGTTCAACAACGAAGAAACTGAAGTTGTTGTTTTATTCGAGGTGCACCCGGGTACGGAAAGAAAGTGTATGCGTCTCTTAGATGTGGATAACGAGTTAATTCAGACTTACGACGGGACAAACGTGGGACGATTTGAAGAAAAATCACCGACACAATTGATATCCAGATTCTGGATATATTTGGCAATTATAATATGTTAGTTCGATTTCCTTCACTAAATGCAAAGGAAACTTTCAAGTGTTTTCTAAGAGATCTTTGTGACGTGGCAAAATCAGATCTCTTCGATGGTTCAGCGGATCTGAAAGTGTCAGATCCACTTGCATAAAATTATACAATCTTTAAACCAACATTTGTGAAATAACAACAAATACTGTAAGATGCTTTAATGCAAATATAAGTTTATTATTAAATATTACAAATTTTTTTATTCTAGCTATGGATGCGTCCTAGATTACATGGGCTCTTATGGGCAATTCAAGTAAATTTCAATTTATTAATTAAACTAAACTCGGAAAATTATTTAACTGCACGGCATAGCATTAATAAAAAAATTACAAGTTTAAATGCGAGTAATTAGAATTTAAACACTTAAACATCTGCTTGAAAAAAATTTTTTAAAGTTTTTCCCCATAGCAGTCAATGTAAGTTGGCCTCCAGTGAGATTGTTTGTCCTCCAGTGACGTCACGCTAAATAGTTCGTTATGGAATTAAACCAATCACTTCCCCTTAAAATGACGTCACATGCATACGGTTTATAAAGTCCATAAGTCCGGTTGTCAATCAATTCTATTGGTTGATAATAAAACTTAAGATAATGGAACCAATCACGACTTACCTCCCGAGTTACGTAACTGTTAGCGTGTTTGCTTTCAAAAAAAATTTGCTGATTGAATCACCGGCATTTTTTAATATTGCTGATTTCAGCAGTTATATGAATTATATCTCCGTTAGAATAATAATTAAATTGAAACGGTAGGTTTAAATTATATTATCTGAAAATAGGTTATGTGAATTCCCGCGTAAAATTTAAAAATCAAAGAAATAGAATGTAATGTAGTGATAAACATTCTACTTTGCATATGCAAATTCGTACAGTTGTTTTTTTTTAATTTTTAGGTGAAAATGGATCATGCAGTGTTATTTTACATACTTCTGTTGATATGGTTGATACCGTTTTCGTTTGGAGCTCTAAATCGTGAAGATGTTTTGGACACTTGCCTTGATGCTAAGTATCATAAGTCGAAACCAGGTCCTGAATCAGATTTATTTAATCAATGCAAGCCATGGAAACACAGAAGTTGCTGCACTGAATCAACCAGTGAAATATTACACCAACCAAGACATCATAATTTCAATTTAGATCATTGCTCCAATATTAAGAATATGTCAACTAAATGTCATAAACATTTTATTCAAGATGCTTGTTTTTATGAGTGCTCACCAAATATAGGGCATTGGATTGTTCAGGTTAATATGAAAAGCCGTAATGAAAGATTTTATCAAGTGCCTTTATGTCAAAGTGATTGTGAAGTTTGGTATGAAGACTGCAAATATGATTATACATGTAATGGAAACTGGTTTAGAGGTTGGAATTGGACAAAACAAGGAAATCAATGTTTGGAAGGTTCTACTTGTGAAACATTTGAAAAATTTTTCCATAATGCTACCAATTTTTGTCAGTCTGTTTGGGATGGATCTTGGAAAGTAACTCCAGATAACGAACCATGCATGAGAATTTGGTTTGATGGTGAAGATAAAAATCCAAATGATGCAGTTGCTAAATATTATGCTCAAATTTCGGACAGTGCAGGAATATCCTATCAGTTTAGTTCTCCAATACATTTCCTTATAGTTTATTTGTTTTCATTCGTTTTATGAAAAGTCATAGTTTAGCAACCTTTTTGAAGTAGGAAAGACTTAAAGCACAATGATATTATTACGAAATTAATTAGCCAAAGAATATTTATACTGTATTTTCGTTTCAGAATCTCAATGATGTGATAACATTGTTAAAAATCAAAAATTATTTTCAAAATAAAATTTTTACAATTAAAAAACACTGAGCTTTTTTTTATCTCTCCTTTGTTGCTGTTCACTCATGATTTTCATTTCAGATGCTTGAAGCTGATTCAACTTCGCTTGTTTGCCATCTAATTTTTCTTTTAACAATGCAGAAGTTTGGGAATCTCCTGAATGCCTGGCCAGAGACTGGTTTAGAGATTTAATTTCCTTTTCTATTTTTTTGACTTCTTCAGCTAATTGCAAACTTGTAACATTTAACCCTTTATTTGTCTCCTTTTTCAAATCTTTTTGCACATTCATTTTTGGTTTACCTTCATTACTAGATTGTCCTAATTTTTTATTTAAAAATGTAAAAACATCAACTTTTTCTTTTTCCTTCTCATACTGTTTGTTTAACATGGCTTCATGCTTTTTCTGCATTTTCTTAATTTTTCTTTCTGCCTTGAATAAATCTGGATCGCCTCCTGCATTTTCTCTTAACATCATGCAATGGTCAAGAGATTTCCCAGCCGGTAACACAACAGCGGGAACAGGTTCTACCCTTCCATCTCCTTTGCTTCCTAAACCAGAACCATGGATGTAGCCCATTTTTGCCATAATTTTTGAACCAAAACCCTGAAAAGCAAAAAAATGAGTAATTTTTCATTTTACTTTTTTGTATTTAATTCAAGAGATAATAAGACAACCTTTGTATGTTTTTCCCACTCTCCAAGAGCTGAGGCCGGGGGCGCACTCAACACTCGCCTAATCACTTCATCTTCATTTGATTTTAAAGCTCCATCATAATAATTTTCTTCATCCGAACTGGAGTCACTGCTATCACTATTATCGTCATCAACATCTAAATAATCTTGAAAAAATAAAATTAATTAATTTCAATATTTATTGATTCGTCAAATATTATTTGAAAAAACCAATTTTTATAGTTATTTTTACCTAATGGCAACACGTTCTGCAAATGCAGTTCCTCCTCCTTTGAATTGGATTCAAACTTAACTTTACAGACAACTCCATCAATCGAAGTAATCACAGCTCTATGCCACAAATTATCATCCTGTTTTGCAAATACCTTTGAGCCTATTGTTAAATTTGAAAAATTTGGTTCCCTATATTCTTTTAAACTGTTCAACAAAACAACTTCCCCATGGGAAAATCTACATTTGTCATCATTAAATCGACATTCTCCATCTAAATAATATGGGCATGGTAACATTTCTTTATGAGTAGGATTTGTAAACATAACCCTGACTTTAATATCATCACTCTGAGTTATTTCACTTGATTTATCAACGTGACAGACTAAAGCATTATGATATGTCACATCATTAGACCATTGGTATTTAAAAGGAGCTTGACACTTCATCCCTTCAAGGGACTTTAAGTCATTCTGTAGATCATTTAAAGCTGTATCAATTTCATTAACCGATAATTCATTTTTTTGGGCTTCAGAATTGGAAGCTTCATCTAATTGGGCCAATTCAGCTTTGAATAAATTATATTCATCGTCCAATGAACTTTCACTTTTATTGGACTCCTGAAGGGTTTCCTTTGTGAGTTTGATTAACTCTTTGATATCAGCTTCCAGAGTTTTTAAATTTTCCTTGTCTGGTCCTTCGGGGGAAGCAGAAATTGCAAGCTGGATTTGTGACAACTAAAAAAAAAAAAAGGTTATGACCTGTAGATTTTCAAAAAAATGATTAGTTTTACAATAGCATTTACCTGGTTTTCATATGCGGTAATCTCACTCTTAAGATCATCCATGATACTGTTCCAGTAAAACAATTATTTGAAATAAATCACGTCGATGAAAAACGCTATTTAACCAATCCATGTCAAATGGATGGATGCCATCTTTGTTTACATTTCAATGACCTTTGTGGAGAAGCAAAGTCATGACGTTGAGGGGTCACGTGAACCAATCAGAAGTCACTGGTAAGGTTCTAATCAGCACGTTTCTTTTCTTTTAACTTACCTAGGTCTTTTTCTCTGATCTATCAATGGCGCCCACCTCCTAGAGCGCTTTCACTAAAGCGTAAAAATGATAATCCAATATATTCATTGCAGATTTTACGTTTAAAGCAATAGCAAAACTCAAGCCATTAATTAATGCAAAATTGATGAACCCAAAGCCAACAAACAGGTCAGAGCAACATTTAAAAAATTCAACTTAACTTTTTATGTGTTCGTCTGAATTTTTAAAATTACTCAAGTTTGTTTGGGGCATTCTAAGCCTGAATCCTTACCATATGCTTATTTTTCATTTTTTGTTGCCGCTCGAAATTTAAGCACAAAGATACTGCCCTTTTAAGTGAAATAGCTTTAAGTCCATTTATTTTTGAAATAAAATTCATTTATTTATTTGGTTTTTGAAAAACTTGTATTTTTTTAAATTATTCCAAAACAAACCAAATGAACTCAATTTTGAAAATAAATGGGCTTAGGACTATTTCGCTAAGGAGGGCAACATAATACTCTGATGGACTCGACAAGCTGACCAAAGAAGATTATCTTCAAACAAAAATCATTATTTACTTAGGCTGAAGTTCATCTTAGGGATTCAAAACTCTTAATAAAACAGACATTAAGCTTTTATAGGCAAAAAAGTAACATACTGTAACACTAGTTACTCCTTATAATCAATTGTAAAGAACGTGGGATTTTCCATTACAATTACATTTATACTTGGAAAAATGTTCCAGGCAATGGTATAAAATTAAAAAAAAATAATTAAAATAGAAGTAGGGCTTTTGGTTGATTGGAATTAACAATACTATTTTGACAGCACTAAAAACATTCACATCTTTACAACTGCATATTTCCTTACCCGTTGAATTTCATGCAACATTGCTAGATGTTGCACGAAATGAAATGTTTTATTTGCTTAATAATCCATGACTACTGGATTTTTTAACCCGAATATTTCAGAAACAAACATTTAAAGACTATGTAACGGTAACTAAACAAACAGGAAAATATTACTTGTACTTGGAAGTCTTAGCAAGCAACTAAGTTTCACAATTTTCTGAAATAATTTCATATTCTATCAGCGGCAAGTGCTTTTGCTTTTTTGCTAAAGCCCCCATTTGCATAAAATATAAAAAATGTATGCAGCTTTTCAGTTCACGTTTATTTATTTTCATGTTTATTTTTTTGCCTGGAATCTGGCAAAATACTTTGTATTTTAAAAATCAGTAATTTAAAAATCCCTAACTTCCTTAATTTATTCCTCCATTACTTCCTTGTCTTTATCTTTATCCTTCTTCTTTTTTTTCTTCTTTTCCTTTACCACGACTTCCTCCTGAAAAATAAAAATTGAATTAAAGTAATTCCTTTTGGAATTAATTTTTTCATTTTTCACATTACCTGAACAGTCTCAACGGTTTCTTCCGGAATTTGAGCAGCTGCTTCACCTTCATCTCCATTTTCTTCCTTCTTCCTTTTCTTTTTCTTCTTCTTTTCCTTTTTCACATCAGGACCTCCTCCAGGAGTGTCTGGTGCTACTTGGGAAGTCTCCATACTAGTGTCCATAAGACTCGAGGCGCTGTGTTTCCTTTTCCTCTGCGGATCTTTAGCATCCGATTCCTCAGGTTTCTTGCTGTAATCAACATACGAAGTCGTCCAGTCTGCGGGTGTCTTTTCGTTAGGCTTTCCATATTTATCCAAAAGACCTTGGGCAATCATGCTTTTCTTTACAGATGCCTAGAAACCGAAGAAAAATGTTAATGAGAAATAATATAAGAAGAAAAAAAAAAACTAAAAAAATTCACAGCAAAGTATAGAAATATACCTTTGGGCCTAATCCCCATTTTCTGGGATAGAGATCACGCTCCATGATCACTCTTTTAATTTTAGCCACAACGCCATGATCGCATCCTGAAATTGTCGATGTGGTCATCAAGGCATTGGCTGAAAATAAATTTCAAACTTAATATCTGCTTCATTTTCTTATTTTCTTCTAACATACCTAAACAAACGGCTTCACCCTTTGTAGTAACAATAACAATCTCATCTCCAAGTTCAATTCCATCTTCATACCTCAAAACTCCAGGAAGCGTGATTTTAGCCCCGTAACAAATCGCATTAACGGAACTATCTTTAACAATTATTCTCTTATGTTCAACAAGTAAACCTTCCAAGGGTTTTATAACCCTTCGTAAATATGATTCATCTCTATGATGCTCATACAACCATTGAGCATCTAATACATCATGCATTGTGACTAATCCATCATTTTCATGCTGAATGCCAGACCGATTCCTCCTCAATTCTAACATTTGCCCTCCCACACCGAGCAATAATCCTAAATGAACACACATCGTCCTAACGTAAGTCCCAGCCTCACATTTTACCCAGAAAATCCCTTGATTTCTTTCTGAATCATATTCAATGAGTTTGCTGTCGTAAATAGTCCTAACTCTCAACTGTCGTTTAACTGCTGAGATCAAAGGAGGTCTTTGAAACAGTGGACCTCTTAATTTTTCAAGTGCTTTTCGTACTTGATCAACGCTTTCAGGTGCAGAATGTAATTTGAAAATGCAGGTGTATTCTTTCCCTGCTGTTTGCTGAGATTTAACTAAACGTGTGGCTCTTTCAATACAAACAATAAGGCAGCCTGAAAAACAAAGTAACATTTACTTCATAAAAATTTCCATTAGGGACACTTTTAATCTTTTTACCTGTGACTTTGGGATCCAAAGTACCAGAATGCCCGGTTTTTTCCACCCTAAGTATTCTTTTGATCCATGCAACCACTTCATGTGAGCTTGGATTAGAAGGTTTGTCTAAATTAATAAATCCGCCTTTGACATATTCTTTTATATCACGTTTCAATGGGGAACATCCAAAGGGTAACGGAGTAAAATGACTGGAGCGTACATTCATCTTATCAAAATTCTTCAAGAGCAACGGCCAGTTGGACGTGTCATTTTTAATAACCTCGGTTTTCGTCTCAAGGATAAAGTCTAACTTTTGCTGGGCAGCTCCAACGAGAGCATCATCCTTCTCCTCCTTAAACTTCATTTTGGATTTTTTTGATTTCGGCGAACCTAAAAAAATAAATAAAAAAAAAATTATGTAAACACTGAATAGTCGGCACAAGACGCCGAATAAATAGCGTTCTAGCAAACAAAAAACAGTTGATAATTCGCTATAAATTCAAACACTTCATACTGATTTTGGATCTATTTATAGAATTTTTATGGTTTTGTGAAATATAAAGCGATACATACCCCCGGATTCCGGCATTATTTAATAGCACGTGTTTACTATAAGCATTTAACACAGAGCCGCCATGGATTTTTATTCGGCAAGTTTCCTTTCCGTTTAACCATTGCCGTCAAAGGTTTGGCGCACGCGCAGTTACCTTGTTTCGAGCGCGGGATTTAAAAACCAAAACAGAATTATCAGGAATGAAGCTTCACTCTTTTTCTCTTAAATAAGAATTCCAAATTTTTAAATTTCTCGGGACATCAGAACTCAATCTGTGAATTACTTTCTAGGAACCTTTTTTTTTAAAATTATTCCTTCTAACATTTCTGTAAAACTTATTTCTGTAATTTTTTTCTTTTTTTTGCACCTTAAAAAATTGGGGAGCGATTCAACATGCTAAAGGCTAACTGATTGTGTGAAATGTCCCTATCATCAGTTTTCCAACCGAATAATTTTACAACAAAATGACAGTTTTAATTTTAATGATAAACATCATAAAAACAGTAATAAACTTAGTAATAGTTATAAAAAGCGTCGTAAGTAAAATCACAGTCATCACTGACCAGTGGCAGCATGAGATATTTTTTTGAAAAGTTGTGTGTCTGCATTTTTTTTTTCAAGAAAGACCTACTTCGTTATAAACACCTTCTCTTGACAAGACATCTCCCAGAATTATTAGTATAGTATTTATACTTTTATCTGCACCTTTTTCAATATTTTAAATAATGAATTTATTTTAAATATTTGTCAACGATAAAGGGGCAAAACAAAGCCGGGGTATTGGGGTCTGTGCTCAGTGGACACCGTGTACTGATGACAACTCTGAAGAAATTAAACCATCCGCCACTTCTACTTGCGATCTAAACCCTAAGCAAAAGGGGATTCACTTCTTTCCCATGGAAACAAAAAATCAATAATCTAGAGGCTGCGATGAATCATGATTCGTAAAGATAACTGAACTGAAGAGGGTAGAATAAGAGAGTTTACCATTTACAAGAAAGGCTCTGGAAAAGAAACTTTCTTCCGAATTAGTTTCATTTTATTATTTAAATAAAATAAATTCAGTGGGGAATTGTAGTGCGGATGAATTTAAAGCAGTGAAAGCTTTTTATTCCTTTTTAATTTATACTTATAAAAAAAAAAAAAAAAAAAAAAAAAAAAAAAAAAAAAAATACGCTCTTAAAAATCAGCATTAAATCAAAGTGTATGATAACAGAATTTGTTTTCTAACAGTTTTGTGCTTAAATTTCCGATTTTTTTACATAACGAGAGCCATTTTTATTAAACAATCTGGGATTTCTAATGCGATAAATTATTATTTACATTCCGTTACTGTTCTTCTGCAAGAAAAGCTTCATAAGGAGTCGGCCATTATGGCATAAGAGCTTTTCAAATAACCGTCCATAGGAAAAGAGGCAACATTGCATCAAGGACCGTATGGACAAGTCTAAAACATTAAATATGTTGTTAAAACTATATATTTAAATTTAATCTCTAAAGCACCGAAAACTTCAAAGAAGACGACGCCATATTGTTAAAGATGGCGGCAGACAATTATGAGACAGAAGGGACAAGTTGGAACTCGTGTATACTTCGCGTGAAGAAATGGCTGATGCAGCAGCGCCACACTGCTTGATCAGACAATGTGACACAGCTCACAGCTGCAAAAATACTACTATGGTAGGGTACATATAGGTGAGCAATCATGCTTAGTCAGCTAGAGACATTTATGATTCGTTATTACAAATCGAATAATAAGGTATTTTCAGGTATTTTTGTTTTTAAAAAATTTTGGTGTAAAAATAAAGTACATGAACTTAAAGAATTATTTGTGTAATGAAAAGTATTGAAAAAACCGTTTTCTGTATCCAATAATTTGTTAAAGTTGGGGCTTGGAAAATGTAAATCAAAACGGTCGGCTAAAGCACTGTGACGTCATACGCTAATATCGTTCCGAAGTTATGACGCAAAATTTGTCATAGAATGCGATGCTTTCAATGTTTATAAACCAAACCACCGCATTCTTTGAAACTTTTTTCGAACAGAACGATTTTAACATATGGCGTCACAATTATTTCCGACCGTTAATTGATTTACAATTTTTAAGCCCCAAGTTTAACAAATTTGCATGCAGAAAACAATTTTTTTTAAATAGTTTTTTGGACGCAAATAATTTATTTAATTCATGTACTTCATCTTTACTCTCAAAATTTTTCAAAAATAAAAATACCTGAAAATACCATATTTTGCAACCTTGTAATCTTTTCATTAGTGCTTACGGTTTACATCATAACTGATTGTATCACATAGCAATGTGACTGTAAAAGCACTAGTAACCCTGTAGCTGATACAAGTTTTACGATTTTCTTACAGGTCATTGAGATTGGATCTCAGGGCGAGCCTCAGCTACTGAGTGGGTCCGCGGGTGGCGGATAGCGGAACGGCCTCATAACATCGAGGTTAGCTGCGAATATCAAAAATAAGCAGTCCCAGACCGAGGTGCATTAAAGTCCCACAACATCGGGCCAATTGATATGTTCATATTCTTGGTTGGTATCTGGATAGCACTAATGTTGAATACCGCAAAATCTTGCAGTACAGTTAATACTTATTTTCTACTGTGACCACTGTTAATGGGAGGACTTAAACGGTTCAAATTGTTCGGGTTCGCTTTTAACGTTTAAGTCGTATCTGAGCTGCTTTTTTTATCCAATTTGCAAACATAAATCATTGCATTTGTTCAGTCACTTATGTACTGACAGAAGGGGCACTATGGTATCCTCCATGTGAATGCCTGCCTCAGTCGCGGCACATTTACATTTATTTATTTTTCAAAAACAGAAACCATTTTTCGGTTTTAAAAATGGTTTAAAGTGTGTGCTGTCTTTTGAAAAAGTTGTTCAAATTCCAAAAACCAGAAACCATTTTCCGGCTTTCAGAATGGTTTAAAGTGTGTACTGGTTTTGGGAAATTAAATATTTCAAAGCTGATTATTCCTCCTGGAGTCAATAATGTAAAATTAGCTTGAAATTTAAGGACATGCGTTTCCTGACTTTTTTGTCTGCAAGTGTATGTCATAGAAACTGGAGCAAACCACTCCTTTTGCTAAGGGACTGAATTTTTTTCATATGATTCTAGTCCTTGTTTCTTAAAATTCATGTTTGAAGTTGTAACCTTGCACCTACAATTGTACCTACCTACACCTTACCTACCTTGCACCTACAATTGTATTGCACAGGTTTACGTTCTTGTCTGCATCTCACCTTACTGTCACATAGAAAGTGTATTGTACATTGCAAGATGTCATGCCAGTTGCATATGCTGATGCCAAAGCATTGTGACAATACTTCCAACTTCTGTTCAACGTTCATGCTATCCAGGTTTAAATAGGTTAAGGTGGCACTCTAGGCTAAAACTAGGATAAGACATAGCCTTATAATAGCACAAAGAATGATATTGGCCTCCCAAGGATGCAAATCTATTCTGCCAGACATGAGTCTTTGGGATGTCAGCATTATATTTATGTTGTTATGGGGCTGATGAAAATTTTTGAATTTCGATTTCAAATTATATGCTGTGTTGTTGATAAAAATTAGGTGTTTATATTATTCAAATTAGTGTGAATGTACCTCTTAAAAAATAAATCCCAGCTAAAAAAACCATTCCAAAAAAACTAAATCGAAGAAACCTACTATCAGAATTTTCTAAATTGTAATTTTATTCTGGGCTCTTTACATTCCGGGCATATGTTTGGTCAGGATTTTTAGTTGGGACATGTTTCTTAAATGGAATGTTCACTCAATGAAAAAAAAAAAAAAAAAAAAAAATTGTAAAATAAATGTAAATATGTAAATATTTAAACAAAAGAAAGTTGGACAAAAGTGGATAAAGAAGACTCTTCCAGAATAAAATGAAGAGAAAAGAGAATCCATAAAATCTTTATTTTGCCTTAGGCTATAGCTGGATGCAAAATAATGGCATAGCTATTCTTTGGCTATGGATTTGCTTCAATTTTGAGTCACCTTCATCCACTAACGTTTTAATATATTCTTTAAATATTTTTCCTGTACATACAAGAGACTAAGAAACTTATCTTTAACACTTAAAATGGAATCATAGACTGTAGTAAAGCATTAATATTTGCATTAGTGGCAATATTGTAAGGCATATGTTCTAAGTATGCTTAGCTTGTGACAAAAATCAAATTTGAACAATGTTACCCTACACAAAAGAACTACGGTTTGAAGCAAGAAACTACGTTTAAAAGACTTTTGAAAAAAGGACCATGTGTTTAGATTATAGCAAGAACCTACTTGTTATACTACCATTTTCTTAAATTTTTACTTAAGGGTCCAGCATAAAGTTTTTGCTTAAAGCTAATTAAAGGCACAGAACATATTTATAATCAAGAAATAGTAATTTATGCCATCCCATTATGATGTGACTCATTTCTTGCTGGATAGGACCTACAACATGCAATTAAAAGTACTTTGCTTTGTAACAATTCTCGTTAATGAGTGCTCGTGCTCATGGGAAAAGATGCTGTCGAACTCATAGGAAAAATTAATCCAAAATATTCTGCCACAAATGAAAAAGTAAATAAATCACGGGAATTAGGACATCAAATATCATCTGTCACACTCTACAATACAGGCACATAATTTAATCCTAGAAGAGAATAAAAAATAAGAGGGTAATTATGAGCCCCATTTAGGTCTTATCACACAACAATAGCTTGGGCAATCACGAAAAAAACTTACATCAATACCATTACTAGAAACGTAAGGGCTTACCTTTTGTATGCCTTAATGAACTTTTTACGTTACATTAATTGAATTCCTATACGCTAAGTAAGTCACCAAATAAGTTCTATCAAATAATTAAAAATTCATAAAACAAATAGTAAACACACGCGGATTCATCAACGGAACGGTACGTAAATGTAGTGGGTTTACGTCATAATCGGAGCGACCAATCAGAGCGTTCTTGAGGCGGCAAAAAATTATTCAAAAGTTGTCGACCTGAACTTTTCATCCGCCATGTTTGTTTCCTTTTCCCCGTCCGTCCTTCCCCTCTTTTCTTTTGGGGCTAGCAAGTAGTGAAGTCATCAAAATTAGTGCAGGAGTGTAAAAGTATGAAATATTGGACGTCAGAGCATACGTTTAAGTAAGTGTCAACGACCAGAAAGAAAGCAGGAAGGGTAAATTTATCAGGAGAATGATTGATTGTATGTAAATTAACGTCCGGGCCATTTTAAAAGTTTTCCATTTTTTCCCGTCAATCAAAAAAAAAGAACCCCTTTAAAATGGATCATTAATCGTATAATTCTTTAAAATATTTTCTAAATCGATGATTCCCTATTGTTTGAAATAATTTTTGAGCGATGTCTGATAATATTGCGTAAGGCAAAACCAGATTTATGCGGAAATGAGGAAATGAAAGTAGAAAGGTAACCTTAGTTTATGGGGAAGGTCAGGCTTTTGATTTTGTTGCCTTTGACCCAATTTTTTTTTTTTTTATTGCTTTAGAATTAGGTGAGGATATGTGATGTAATAGTACATGTAATTTACATAATATTTATTGCTTTCAGCCATCCATGGGAGAAAATAGTGGAGGCGTCATGGAGGAAATACCCAAATCCAATGAATACTGCAGTAGTAGGAATAGATGTCATTGATAGAAAAGTGATAAATGGAGTCCTACTAACTCACCGTTTGGTCCTATCAACATGGTTTTTCCCATCTTGGGCCAGACCTGTAAGTTGGCAAAATCTTATTTCTTTTTTTAAAATTCTTATATTAATTTTTGTGAAATTTAGTTTGTAGGTTCTTCAGACATATATTATGCAATTGAAAGATCACAGGTAGATCGCAACAAGAAAGAAATGGTTTTAAAAACGACAAATGTAAGTATGGCAAAAGGGTGGTTTTGTTGCATCATCAAATTTGTGTTATACACCCTCAAGGAGGTTGGCATAATTAGTAGAGATGATAGTAATTCGATGTGACATTTTGTCACACTTTGTTTATTAATTTGATGGGATATTAATTATTCTGGGCTTAACACTATTAAACTTAGTGAAAAAATCCAATCTTTTTGGTGAATTAACCAGAAGTTCATATACTAGTAGTCATATGCTTAGGTCCTTTTATCAGATTAGAGATGCAAAGAGCTATAGGCAAAGGACTAAAGATGTTACAGACTGATTAAACATCAAAATTAAAATTAGGGTTAATAAAAATTCACGAAGGGGCATATCCTTTTTTGAAAACTTTTTTATATTCTAAAAATAATTGAAAAAAGGATTTCGAGGGTGTATGATGCAAATTTGAAGTTTCATGGTCATCCAATTCTTTTCTGATTTAAATAAAAATTGACATTAACTCAATTCTTTTTACTCATTTCAGCTTAGTCTTTGTAAATACATAGCTTTTCACGAGACCGTAAAGTATGTCCCGCACCCTGCAGACCCGGACAAAACGCTTCAAACCCAAGATGCGACCGTTACCGTTCAAGGAATGCCATTAACCAACTACGTAGAAAGTCTACTAACAAACACAATTTCAAACAACGCCGTAAAAGGCAGGCAAGCCATTGAATGGGTCATCGGAAAAATCGAAACGGAAGTAACCCA
Source organism: Liposcelis bostrychophila (assembly GCA_037577465.1). Classification (NCBI taxonomy): domain Eukaryota; kingdom Metazoa; phylum Arthropoda; class Insecta; order Psocodea; family Liposcelididae; genus Liposcelis; species Liposcelis bostrychophila. The sequence goes on along the minus strand of CM075214.1, from coordinate 21,914,159 downwards.
ACTGAAAACCAACGCCGACGAGCTCCTAACCCAAACCAAAAAATCCTGGATGACATAACAACCTCAGCGAAAAAGTCAATGGACGAATTATCGACGGCTGCTAAAAAATCCTTCGATAATTTGACCAACGATTATTCTCAGCAGACGAACGTACCCAAATTTTAGCAGAAGATCGACGATAAAAAAAAGGACTGAATTTTAGTTCAAATTTTATTCAGTTTCAATCTGGAATTCACTCCTGGCGAGAGTATATTTTTAGTAAATTTGTAAATAAGAAAAAAAATGAAATTAAAAGACAATGTTAAAACAAAAAATTTCTGTTCCACGAACGGGAATTTGATTTTTTCTTTTTTAGCTAAAGATTTATTTTTCTGGTTTTACGGTTAAATAAATCTTGGGGAGTTAATTTCAAGCAATAATGTAATTCGTGGAGAATCATTTACAGAAAATGAATGTGTTTAAAGTCTAAATGCATTCCGATTGCCTAAAAATGCATTTAATTGTGATAATATTCCGAATGACTACAAAAAAAAAGGTTTCTTTCTAATTGATGTAATTTAAAGATTCTAAGAAACGGTTGAAATCAGTCTTTAATATCACGATAGTAATGTGTAATCTTTTTGTATTAGTTTAAACGCACTTTGCACTCGAGCCTTTGTGACATAATCGCAATCGATTTCAACCGTTTAGGATAATGAAAAAAAAAGAAAGCGCATTATTTTTTTAAGAAATCGTTTTTATTTTTTAAAAAGAATTTGTTGGAAATGAAAACAATATTGAATAAGCCCGCTGGTTCTGGGCTGGATCTCATTTTTAAAAAAAAAGAAAAGAAAAAATCATCGTTGGTAACTTATTGAAATGCTTGAAAAGAAAAAATTAAAAATTAAAAACTGAAATCCAAGTTACCGTTTTAAGATTAACAAAAAAAAGAAAAAGAAAATGTATAATAAAAATTCCGGTACTCGAAACGGTCGGTATTAGCTAGCAGCAATTAAAAATTAAAAAAAAAATCTATATCACTTATTTTTATGAACTTCCTATTTTTTTCTTTTATAAAGACATTTTCCTTCCCTCGATTGATATTTCAACCGCGCGTCTAGCTTGCTTCAGTCGTTTGTTATCTATGTAGTTTTTCATATGCCTTTCGAATCTGTTCATCTGTTTTTTAGTACTCTGAAAAGAGAAGAAAAAAAAAAAATGAGAAATTATAATTTTTTTAAAAAAAATGTTTTTAAAGAGGCAACTACTAATAACTGAGGAGCCTAAAGGAAAGGAGTCGCCATTTCAGTCTTTGAGATTAGAGGTCTTTAATGGGCTCTAACTAAGTCAGCACCGATATCCAGGGGGGAAAGCCGATGCAAAATAATCCCTGAAAGTGCCAGCCAAGTTTACAATTCTTCGAAAATATAAATTAAGATTCATTGACAACAGCGCTCCTGGCGGAACAATTTTGCAACATTATCTCTGCAACCGACCAGTGGCAAGGGAAGATTATTTACCTTTCCCATCCCTGTGAATTTTATTTAGCCCATACATATCTGATTCTCGTTTTACAAGAGGTACCTCCCCTCCCCCCAATTAGAATTTTTCGAAAAACTTACTCTACTAATGTCGGTATCCACTTTCCATTTTGGCCTGTTAACATAATCTTTCGAAGATGGAAGTGGAACTCTAGCTCTGGCAACCCAGCCTTTATCTCCAGGCCTTAGCGGTTTTCCTTCATCCTTGAAAGCTTTATTAATGTCCTTTTTCTCCGGAGAAGCTTCATCTCCGGAAGTCCTCAATCGCTTCGGCGTTTGCTCAAAGTCCCGTTGCATTCTTTCTTCTTTGCTCATGGCTTTAAAATCGGTTGATAAATTAAATATCGGCCTAGCCCATTCGTTGATTAATTTCCCGGCACGCTCTTTATTTTCTTTAGTTTCCTTCGGGTGTTTGTATAAATACATGACGGCTTTTCCTATCCCGGAATGTTTCAAAGTCGACTGGTCGACCCTCGGGAACTCCCATAATAATTTTAAAATATTTTCCCGGATCCTTAAGGACGGTAAGCTCCTATCCGGCATCGGAGCCAGCCAATCTGTCAATACTGTAAGAACGTTATGCTCTATGAAAGCTAACTGTAAATCGTGTTTTTTCAATTGGGACATCACGGTAGGGAGCATGGCTATTTTATTCGTTGCTGGTTGCATCTGTTGATTCAATCTTCGGTCCTCCTGTAAAAAAAAATTAAAAAATTAAACTAAGTAAAAAAAAAAAATAGTACGGGAGAAGAAAAAAAAGTGGTAAATTCTAACGAGTATTTGCTTTGAAGGACGTTTTAAAAATAACAGAACCCCAAGGATGAAACTGTCAAGTCTTTTAACTATAACCCTAACAGGTCCTGGGGGGCAGGAGGCCTTAGTCCCCTCTATCTGTTTTAGCACCCCACTGGAAATTTTTCCCATCTATATTAATTTTCTCATTGTCAAAATTGAAACCTCATCAACAACTTTTGTTACTCTTTAACAATGAATAAAATTTGTAAAATCTTACGTCAGCTGCTCCTTTCATATCGCTAATTAATTGAGCTATAATGTCATCGTTATCATTAATTATATCTATATCCTTCCTTCTCCTTCTTTTGCTCTGTTCTTCCTTCTTCCTCTGAAGCATCAAATCAAAATCGGACATATCGCTCCTAAAATCAGAAAAATATACAATCAAACTAAAAAATCCTTTCACTTGAAAATATTTTTTTTTCCTACATACATGTCATTTCTTCTAACTCCTTCATCAGAATCTTCGTCAGACATAGTCGGTAAAATAGCATCATCTGGAGGTTGTTCCCCTTCTTCATTCTTTTCCTTATCTCCATCTTCCCCTTTGTCTTCCGCATCGGAACCTTTTTCCCCGTCTTCGTCGTCAGACAAAATTCGTTTTTTCTTGCTACTTGATTCCCCATCTTCATTTTCGGAATCTGACAAAACTTTCCTTTTCCTGGCCCCTTTTTCTCCGTCTGATCTGGAACCGGAGCGAGATCTGGATCTCGATCTGGATTTCGATCGGGATCTGGAGCGGGAGCGAGAACCAGATTTGGAACGATTTGAAGCTCTAGAACCGCTTCGAGATCTAGAGCCGCTTCTGGAGCGTTTTGATGCTGGAGTCCCACTTCGAGATCGTCTTGAAGCTGCGGAGCCGCTTCTTGATCTTTTCGATCCGGCAGAGCTGCTTCTGGATCTGCTTCGGGACTTTGATTTACGGGATGCTGGAGTTCTGCTTCTGGATCTATTTGACGCTTTAGAGCCACTTCGAGAACGAGACCGAGAACCTTTTGAACTTCGGCTTCCACTTCTAGACTTTTTCGACGTTCTGCTTCCACTTCTGGACCTATTGGATACTTTGCTTCCGCTTCTGGATCTTCTAGATGTTCTGCTTCCGCTTCTAGACCTATTTGAGGCTTTACTTCCACTTCTGGATCTTTTCGACGTTCTGCTTCCGCTTCTTGACCTATTTGATGCTCTGCTTCCGCTTCTGGATCTATTTGATGTTTTACTTGCACTTCTTGCTGACCTGTTTGATGCTCTACTTGCACTTCTTGCTGATCTGTTAGATGCTCTGCTTCCGCTTCTGGCTGATCTATGTGAAGCTCTACTTCCGCTTCTGGCTGATCTATGTGAAGCTCTACTTCCGCTTCTGGCTGATCTATGCGACGTCCTACTTCCGCTCCTGGCTGATCGATGCGACGTTCTGCTTCCGCTTCTGGCTGATCGATGTGACGTCCTACTTCCGCTTCTGGCTGATCGATGCGACGTTCTACTTCCGCTTCTTGCAGACCTGTTGGATGTTCTGCTTCCACTTCTTGCTGATCTATTTGAACCTCTACTTCCACTCCTTGCTGACCTGTTTGACGCTTTACTTCCACTTCTTGCTGATCTATTAGATGCTCTGCTTTCAGCTTTTGCAGATCGGTTTGAATCCTTACTTCTGCTTCTTGATCTATTTGATGCCCTACTACCACTTCTGTTTGATCTTTTACTATTACCAGATTTATTAGAAACATGACTACCACTTCTATTAGAACCTCTACTTCCACTTCTTGACCTATGAGATGTTTTACTTCCACTTCCAGCCGGACTTGGACTTCGAGGCCCCTTTTCTGCATTTTTATTTGAATCATGAGATCTACTTCTTGATCTGTTACTTTTATTGGATTTTACAGACCCACTCCTATTTGATTCCCTTGAAGGACTTCTAATTAATTTCTGATCACTTGATTTCCTAGAAGCATTCGATTCTTGACTCCCAGATCGATTGGAGACATTTGAACCTGATCTATTAGATGACTTTGAATTATCTCGAGATCCTGACTTATTTGATTCCCTTGATCTCGATCTACGTGCTTTAGAATTGTTGGACCTTACACTTTCTGCAGAACCATCCCTTGACCCTGGCGAATTTGATCTTGAATGACTCCTTGATCTGTCAGCAACAGAATTTTCTTCTGAATTATCGTTAATACCATTTATGCTATTGTTTGTCTCTGGGACATCTGTAAAACTATTATCGATTGCCACATCTGCAAGGAAAAGAAAAATTCACTTCGTCTCAAATCTGTCAGGTTAGCGGGAAAGATAACCAATGTTAACAGTTAATTCCATTTTGCAATGTAAAATCTTACCCGAGTCGTTTTCCATGATAATTTATATAAAGGGCACGTTATATATAATATCCTAATAATAATCTAGAGCTAAAAATGTTATTTTTAAGCACTGAAAATTGTAATTTTTTATTTTCACCAAACATTAAAAATGGTCAATGGTTTAATGTTTGGTTTCCTTTGCCGGTTGAAAGGAAAATCGATTGCAGCGCCATCTGCCGAAAGTTCCAGAATAATTTTTCCCGCCTTTTATTTAAATTCCATTGTTAATTAAGATTTTCTGATGGTATTTATATGGGATTAATAAATATTAATTCGATGCCATTAAAATGAAATTCCTTTCAAATAAAAATTAAATGACCTGTTATGGTAGAATATTATTTAATTATCATAAAAAGTAAAATAATAATAATAACAGTCAGATGTGAACGACCTCTAGCGGTGCATGAATGAACAGGAAATTGCGTAACGTTGCTCTGCCTGTGTTTGAAATTGTGGCTTTCATCATTTCATTTACATGCAATCGTCAAGCCAAACTGATAGATTTACAGAGAAATGCGGACGCTATGCGTATTTTGTCTTGGGTAAGTTTTAATTTATATTTATTCATCGACCAAATATTTCTTTAGAGTAGGTATTTTGAGGCACGAAGGCAATTGGGTTATGATTTGTGATTGTTATGATGAGAATCATTAAGATTATTTGTATTGGAAATACGAAAAGAATCAACTACGTTCAATGACATAGCTTTGGCCTTGATATGTTGGCTTGTGCATTAAGTCCCTTGTATATGATATGAGGAATTCATCCTTTTCTTAATTAAACTGGTACAAAAATGATTTTTTACTCTTAAACTTTGATGGTAGTACAACGGGTTACTGCTGGTTAACGAATTTTTTAACGGGTTTCTAGTTAGGAAGCATGGAAATAAAAACTAATGTAAATTACCTAAGATTTCCAATTTATTAAACAGTGAAAGAGTTAATTATGTTAATTGAAACAATAACCACTTTTTGTATTTGTTGTGTAATGATTTTTTGAAAGTAGACAATCTGCAGGGGATTTGATTATTGTCGTTGGCCATAATCCTCATGCCTAAAGTTTACATTGTATGTTGACCTAGATTACCAGACGTATTAAAATAAATTTCTTCCCTAAAAATTGATTTAAGGTTTTTAAATTATTGAAAAGATGCAAATTCGGGAAGTATTGGCATAAAAAAATTGAAGTATTGAATGATTTTAAATGGGGACTAGGTGAAGAAAGAGCAAGGGGCTTTACAAACAATATTTAATTATAGACAATCTTTTTTTAGATAAACCTAGCAAACATGTGGCTTTTAAACTCTTAATGAAATGTATGTATTTCTGAAAAACTGTCTTAATAATTTGGAAAATATTTTTTAGTGGGCTAAAAAATTAAAATTTTAGGGTGGCTGCTGATCTTAAAGACTTTTATTTAGCCTTTATTTTAAGATTCAGATGTTCTAAGTAATCTAAACACCATTGAATTCGTTATTTTAAGTTGTTACGTTTCATATCTTGTTTTAATTTTTTTTCCCCACAAACCCCATCCTAGTATGAAGTGAGACCTTTAAAACTTTTGTAAAGCCTTTATTTTGAAAATCGATTTTCAGTCGACACCCTGAATTAAAATAGACATGTGCCTACATGGCATTCTTATGTAATTGTCTCTTGTGAAACAAACACGTGGCCGTGTTTGGTTACCGTGAAAAATTATTTTAACTTAAGCCAATGATGTTTGCATGCTTGACCTAATTTTTTTTTTTTTTTTTCACAGGGAAGCAATTCACATGGTCAGCTCGGACAAGGCATTGAATCAGAGCAGACAGTTCTACCAACGGATACTTTAACAAAAATTCAAGCTCTTCAAGTAATTGGAGGAGGCAAACATTCCATAATTATTACAACATGTAACGAAATTTATTCTTCTGGTGACAATGATAAAGGACAATTAGGCTTCAGTTTATCAACGGGAAAATTAAATGTTTTCAACCAAGTGCCATGCCAAGTTAAAATAGTAAAAGTCAGTTGCGGATGGGATTTTAACCTCGCTGTGTCAGAAGATGGATCTTTATTTGGATGGGGTTCCAATTCTCATGGGCAGTTAGGTCTCCCAGTCTTAAACAAAGTTATTTCCACCCCAACCAAAGTGAATGAGTTCTTGGTGGTGAATGTGGCTTGCGGATTAAGGCATTCAGCTATTATCAGAAATGATGGTTCAGTTTTTACGACTGGTGCTGGGAGGAAAGGGCAATTAGGGTTTTTGATTAACAAGGAAAGCTTCATTGCCGGTTTTCAGAAAGGTATTTTTTAAAAAATTTTTTTTTTTTTTTACTTTTTCTAATTATTTTTTTTTATTTTAGTGCCAGATATATCCAATGCAATACAAGTTACCTGCGGAGAGAATCACTGTCTAGTCTTGGCCAGGAACAACGAAATATTTGCCTGGGGCGATAATAAATATGGCCAGTTAGGAATAGAGCCAAATAAACCTGTGATAAATACATTAATAAAAATTAAAGTTCCTTTTAACTGTGATGTTAAGCAGATATATAGCGGATGGACTCACAACATTATTTTAACTACAGACGGAAGACTGATTAGTTTTGGAAGAAATGACTACGGACAATTAGGTGTAAAACGTTCAAATAGCTGGGAACCAGATTTTTTAAAATGTTTGAAAAAAGTAAAACAATGTGCAGTTGGTTCTCACCATTCTTATGTTTTGACTGAAGATGATGAAATTTATAGCTGGGGATGGAATGAACATGGAAATTGTGGAAATGGAGCTTTGTCAAATGTTTTCGAACCTGTGAAGATTGGAAATGACTTGGAGCCTTTGTTAATAGGAACTGGAGCAGCCCATAGTTTTGTAGTTGTCAAATAAAAATGGATGTCATAGAGATTGTGAATGAAAACGTGAAACCCTCTTTACAGTATTCAGAAGATGAATTGGTGCCGAAATTAGAGCCGAATATTTCCTACAATTATTTTTTTGAAAATTTCTTACTATGCAACCGTCCTTGCATTATTAAAAACGTCAGCGATGGCTGGGGATCCACAAAACATTGGATTAAGGATAAGAATTTGAATGTTGATTATTTCAAAGAGAAATATAAGCAAGTTTCGGTTCCTGTAGCAAACTGTGGAAAAAAAGTTTACAACGTTCAAGAAAAATGTATGATGACATTGGAAGAGTATTTAAATTATTGGGAGGAACGCCAAAATAAAAAAACAGAAGAAAGTTTTTATTTAAAGGATTGGCACTTTACCAAGGATTTCCCATCAGAAGAAATTTATAGAGTTCCGTCCTATTTTGCATCGGATTGGTTGAATGAATATTTTTGCAAGAAAAAAGATTTAAATGATGACTATAGATTTGTTTACATTGGACCGAGAGGATCATGGTAAGGTTTTTTTTTTTAAACTTGAGGTGATTCATATGTAAATTGTCTTTAAATGGAAGATGACCTATTGTTTATGGTCACGATTACGATTAATCTAAAATAAATTATCTTAAATAAAGATATCTAAGTAAAATAAATAGGGCTGCTCTTATTAGCTAAGGACGTTCAACTCCTATTAATAATTTAAGAATGTGGGTTATCTTGAACATGTTTACACAAAGAATGCGTTATCTTATTTTTTTTATTTAATTTCAGGACCCCTTTTCATGCGGACGTATTCACTTCATATAGCTGGTCTGTCAATGTTTGTGGAAAAAAAAAATGGTTGATTTTACCTCCTGGGAAGGAAGAAGGATTCAAAGATCATCTAGGAAATTTACATTACGATTTAGGACCTTATTTAGGAGAGTTGGAAAAATACATTGTTGTTCAAAATCAAGGTGACGCTATTTTCGTGCCTTCAGGCTGGCATCATCAAGTTTGGAATGTGGTAGGTACTATAGCGATATCTGTGTCGTTTTTTTTTTATTTTTTTTATTACAGTTCTAATTTTATCTTTTTACTTCTATTTAAGGAAGATACGATATCGATCAATCACAATTGGATAAACGGTTGCAGTATTGGTTACATGTGGGAATCTTTACAGAAGAATCTAGAGAGCGTCAAAAAGGAAATCGAGGATTGCCGAGACATGGAGAACTGGACGGAGCAATGCCAAATCGTACTGCAAGCTTCATACGGGTTTGATTATTTTAAATTTTATTCTTTACTTGTTGACGTAGCTTTACCTCGTTTAAATTGTCTTCGCGAATCTAATTTGTTAAACGTCCATGGGATTGGTGGGTCGGGAAAAGGCATATGTTGTTCGATTTAAAGCAGATTTCGGCTGCTTTAAAGTTGTTAATTTGTGATGAAGATTTTTTGATTTTAGGAGATGGAGAGGTATTGAAAAATTCTGAGATAAAACCCTCCGATTTTTTAAGAGACCTTGAGACGCTTTTGTTTGAATTTCAGTGAGTTATTGAGACTTTTTTATACTTTTTTTTACGAATACAGTCACTGACTGATTTGTTTCCCTTCCTCCGTGGTTGTCCGTAGCAGTAGGATAAATGTCCCAGATAAGAAACCGTTCGGAAAAATTCAATAGTCGACCAATTAAAATTTTCCAAAACTAAAATATTTACATTCAGGAATATAAATATTTTTATTTTTGGAAAATCTAATTGATCAGGTTTTTTAACTGGGACATTAACAATAAATATAAATAGGAGACTGGATCTTGAGATACAGAAATATTTCTTGAGAGAAATAAACGATTATTTTCAAACCTCGCCGGTATTACAATTTGGGTTAAACAGGAAAGCCTTGGGTACTTAATAGTACGGTCAACCTACTGGCCAAAGGCCGTACGCTATTAGTACTTATACGTATCATATGTATTGAGACAGCAGTCCCAGTAAAATCGGAATTGCAGTAAAAAAGTCAGAATTTTCACTTAAGAAGATTCGATTTATATTAATACTTATGCAAATCACAACACATTCTTAAACATTCTTATTTAAAAAAAGGGGGGGGGGGACGTGCAGTTCCCACATCTTCTCAAAAGTCAAGACCCATGTCCGCGTATATTTTTGTTTAAATTAAATATTCTTATATCAAGAAATGGATCCTTTTTTTTTTTAATGACATTTTTTATTACGCGAAATAGATATTTTTCATGCATATGTAGTGGCATACTTACCATTTTTGATAGAAAAGCATAAATCGTACTGTGTTTGGAAAAGATGGAAGATTTGTATTCCTATATTTCCTTATCTGACCTTTCAATGGTTTCTCTCTTGATCTCCTTTTTGTGACAACCTCCTGCGACTGCTTTTCCAGGAGGGCGTCGATTTGGGCGCTGACCCTTTCCAACTCCTCGCTGTACTTGATTAATAGGGGAGGCCCGTCAGAGTCTGCGTCGGAGCCCGGTGGCACCTCTACCATGTCGAGGGCTTCTTCCGTTGTATTTGTGCTGATTTCGGCCTGTGCTGGAATCTCGGCAGGTTCTTCTATTTGTCTCCTAGGAGCAGGAGCAGGAGCAGGAGAGCAAATTTTACTTCAAAATGTACAAATAAACTTTCGAGAACAGAAATAGGAAAAAAAAAAGTTTTAAAAAATGACAATCTTTTATTCAGAGGGAAAATTTATTATTATATTTTTTTTAAATGTATGTAAAACAAAAGTTGTTATATATTCTTGCTTCAGTTTTTATTTTTAAAATGCTTAAAACAAATACCTTGGTAAAATAATCCTTAATCTGAAAAGAAAAACAGACGCAAGCAATTAAAAAAAATGAAAAAAAAAAAAATTTTTATGAGTAAGTTGACATCTGCCGTGAAAAGGGGAATCGACCTATCGCAAATGTCTGGGTTGGCCATGTTTGTTTATGTTTAGCTTATAAACAAAGATGGCCAACCCAGACATGTGCGATAGGTCGATTCCCCTTTTCACGGCAGACATATATGGGGCAGTTATCGCTCCTGATGGAATGATCATGTTCCTGGTTAATTTTTTTACAGTTGGCGCATGTAGGTTTGTTTTCCGGGACTTTGCAGCTTTTGTGATTGTGCCCCTCTTTGGCACAGATACTGCATATTTCTTTTTTTGTGCAATTATAGGCTAAATGGTTAAAACCTTTTTTTTTTTTTTTTTTTTTTTTTTTTTGTCTGTGAAATCTTTTTATTGTACAAGGGAATATTTTTTAACAATCCATTCTTTCAAATGAAAGCTTAGCACGTTTTTCTGGAAGATCCTCGTCATCTGGTCCCTGTTCGCCTAGTGCGCGCTTCCTCGCTAAATCCCTCCCTTTCGTAATCATTATCCTGCCGGCAGATACTAATGCAATGACTTCTTCAGCTGTGCCTTCATTCTCAGGCCTTTGCTTATAACACCTCTTCTTTGATTATAACATCATTCGTAATTGTATTCATTATCTCTTGTTTTGCTTGTTGTTGTTTAATTTCAACGACGGTTAAAAAAATGGCGACTGCATTGATTGAAGTTCGTGACATTAGACTTTAGACACTTACGCCTACGGAACATACTTTTTTTTTTTTTTTTTTTTTCTAAATCTACTCTAATCTCACATCATAGAATTGTTTGAAGAGAGCACAAGAAAATGCAGGATGGGCTTGTTCAAGAGGGTCATCTATTTTAATCGAATGAATATACAATTCTCTTGCTGCATTACTAAGGATGCCTCTTTCTGATAAATGTCCTGAAAGATTGTTTCGTTTTTCACCCGAGTCTCTAGGGTGAATAGACAAAAACATCTCCTCTCCCTCAGGAAGCTGAGATTTTTCCACCACATATTGAAGGATTGCTTTGTCCTCCTTAGTTAACTGCGAGCTTTTTAACATGGAAAACAGAGTGTGATTCAATACTCCACTATCATTGAGACATATAGGAATATTCATGTAATGAAAGCAATAGTACATGACAGGAAGATTTACACTGAGCGTATCTCTGGAACTGGATCTAACAGAACCTTTATCCGATGGTTCTCGATATTCTGAAACCAAATGCTCTAACCCTTGACTTAAATCAGCAATCTTGTGGGCGGATATCTTCAAAGAGTCTGTACAAGAAGACCAAGTCTTCATAACATCATTGACATCTTTTGCCTGTGTGGATATTTGGTCTACCAGTTTTCCCAACAATGCGTATGTATTATCCAACAATTCTTCCTTTCCTGAAAAAGTCCCAGATAATTTCCCAATCAAATAACAATCTAACATGTCTAATGCTATCTCTCGAGAGCAGTCTTTCAGTTTGGGAATCAATTGATTTAGATCTTCATTTTTGAATAAATAATATTTTTCTTTTATAACTCTTGTCAGCTCAGGATGCCATCCAGTGATCAAATCTAACTCCTCTACTCTTCCAAAAGGAATCACTTGATCAGGAACTGAATTGTTCCAAAAACAAGACTGTAATTCTATAGTCTTGAGATTTGATTGATTTTGAGAGGGAGAGTTGAATGAAGAGGATTCAAAGGATGATTCTTTGGACACGGATTTTGAATTGACAGGGGTAGGGCTGGATGAGGAGCATCTTTCTAAGATATCTTGAGCCTGCTCAAGTGAGGGTGAGGCAAACCTAAAGCTGGGGTCCCCGTCAATTTGAAGCTCTTGAGAAGATTTGGTTTTCTGAAAACTCATGTTTGGGGATGATATTTGTATATCTTGTACTGAAGGGTATAGGCTGCGCTGCTGTGTTTTACTTACGACAGATATGAAAAATGGCGGCGACTTGTCGACCTTCTTCCATAAGGGCTCCTAAAAAAAAAAAAAATGTTGATAAAAGCATTTTTATGTAAGCTAAGTATATAAAGTTTTGCCGCCATGTTTTGCGGTTGTTAAAATATTAACATCCTTACAAAATAACATAAATATTATAATTATCCTTACAACATAACATACCATAAATATTAACATCCATGCTCTCAATGAGCTTTTTGAGTTGGTCTTCAGACTGAGCTTTCTGCAATTTAACAGCTATCCCAATGTTCTTTATTTTCTTCAGCCCGACAGTTTTCCATCCTTCCTCTGCCGGTTTAATTTTTTCTTTCATTGTTTTTTTTGTTTCTTCGCTGGATTGCTCTTTAATTTCTGGGGGATAGATGAGGATAGTCTGCTCTGCAGCTTTATATTACTACTACCATAGCCATTTAACCTGGCTGTTAAATACTATAAATAATATATTTATTTTTTGCGCCCTCAGTTGTGGGGCTTTTCCGATAAGTTTAAATAATATACTTTTAATAATGAATAAAAATGAAGTATTTCTCAATTTGCAAATTAAAAAAAAAATGGTCTAAAAATTGGTGTTACGTGCATTAAAGAGTATCAAGTTTTGTAATTTTGGAAAGATTATCTTGATTAGGCGAGGGAGTATATATAGCTTCAAATAATATGAAGCTTATAGGAGAAGAGCTTGTCATGTGCACGTTCAAGTTGAACTTTAATGTAGTACAATTTGATTAGCTAAGGTTGAAAGTTGCTCACCATGAGCTTAGCCTGAATGGGCCTGTACTTTTATCGTCGACTAAGGAAGTAGTTGATTTGGATGCTTTTATCCCCATCTTAAAGCATTGTGGGGATAACGCGGGAGAATGTTAATTTTCTTCTATACTGAAAAAATAAATGAATAAAAAGAAAAGAAGGTTTTGATATTGCGATTGAAATTATCATCTAGATTGTTTTTCTAGACGGATAGAACGTGACGACGATGACGTTGGGTGGTATAATACGCGACCAAAATAAGGTTTAAAACAAAGAGATACTTACCAAACTTCACTGATAAACATTTTTATATTTAAAAATAACACAAAAACTTTTAATCTTAATCCGAGACCGAAGAAACCAAGACTGACGGAGTAAGGGAGTAGGGTATTTTTTAGAATGGGAAATTAATTTATTTAGCTGTCGTAAATCGAAAATCGATCGGTATGAGCCATCGCGTTTTTTAACAAATAGCACAGGGAAATTAAATGGGGAGATTGACGGTTCAATTATTATACATTTTATTATACATCCACAGGGTGTGGATGTATAATCGGGATGAGGAGTCACGGAATAATGAGAAAGAGGAGGCAACAACGGATCATGGGATTTGATCTGTAGGGTTTGCGCTAAATATTCTTTAAATTGATTAGATGCGTTTTTGGTAAGAGCTTCAACAAAAGATTGTTGGGTCCAAGCAGGATGTTGGGAGTTAGTAATTATACCGTGAGCTGCAACTGAAATTATTAAGTCGGGAGGAGGTATAAAAAGACGGACAGGTATTGGTGTTAATACGCGACCGTAAGTGGAGAAATAAGAAAACTTTCATGATATAAACTTACCCTATATTCGATAACATGTTCCACAAACTTATAATAAAAACTACTGAACAAATGAAAAGATACTTTTAAAAAAGATAAAAACGAATCGTAAACCCGAAACTTCAAGACTAACGGATTTCGCGAAATAGGCGCTTTTTATAATAGCGCGAAATCCGTGAGTAACTTGAAGCTTTGTTTCGATCTCTTCCCGATATCCTTGACGATATTTTCGGCAGATTTCCTCTTACGCATTAAGCGACCTTGATGGAAATCTGACGAAAACGTGATCGGATCTTTTCCGATTTGGAGGACAAAATATTACGGTATTTATCACGTAATATCTTCCCCTCCTCCGGGAAAAGAGGTCGAAACAGGGTGTACAATAGAAAATACAAAGTTTACAATGTACCAAATATAATATTTAAAAGTAAACAAATGAAAACATTAAAAAAGTAAACTATAAAAGTAAAAATGAACAATTAAAAATTAAAAGTTAAAATTTAAAAATTAAAAAGTATTAAAATGTAAAAAAGAAAAGTTAAAAATTAAAAAGGAAAGAGTAAAAATTAAAATTAAAAAAAAATGTGTGAAAAGTAAAAATTAAAGTTCATATGTTTACACTAAAGCGAAACGCTGAGGCGACACCGGTTGATATTGGCGACGATGGCACATCGGACACAAAGTCAAGAGAAGAATGACGGTGATCTGCAGTGTGAGCATGACGATTACGAGGATGTATAGCGGGAAAGGGAGCTGTTTCTGGAAGGCGTCGACGGTAGAGACGGTATCGTTAAAACTGCGGAGAAATTTGTGAAGTTGTATATAGGTGAAGTATCGGGACTCTTTGATGGAGTTGAGTGTATTTTCGACCGTCAGTAGTTGGTCCTGTAGGGCGAAGAGGGGTGCGGGGAGCGAGGCGTCAGGTGGACTGGAATTGGAAGCGGCGTCGAGAACTGCCGGAGCAGGAGCCGGAACCGGAGCTGGAACTGGAGCGGGAACCGGAGCTACACCGATGATTTCTCGACGATCCCGGTGAACGTTAGCAGGAGCACATGCGGTAGTAGAGACGAGCTGAGGAAGCTGTTGGCGGAGTGCTGTGGTGCTGCATATGAGAGATGGGCGGTTGATGCAATAACGTGGGTCGACATAAGTAACATTATTGAGACGTTCGGCAATGAATTGTTCCTGGGTGATCATGGCATAGGTTGAACGCTGTTGGTCAAACCATCGGAGGCACGGAGGAGTGATCGGCGTCCGAAGACCCGCCGGGAGACCATCGGCGTGTTGCCAACCATCCCAGGCAGCTAAAAAAACAGACGTCAGAGTTGAATTAATAGGAGGTAATAAGGTTTGGGCTTCGACGATAAAGCGAACGGGAAGAACTGCGGTCAAATTGATGCGAAGAGTGAGCAAACTATCGAGATCCCACGGTAAAGACGGGGAGATATGTTTATCGGCAAAAGCTTTTCTGTCGATTTTATCCCAGAGAGCATGGTGAAGGCGATGAGTAGTCAAAGTTGCAAGACCCAGAGACACGGTATCCAAGTAGGAGTCGAGTTGAGCTTGAACTAGAAGCGAAATAGATGAATTATCCACTGTCCGGAATAATTGAGTGAAACGAGAGACGAAAGAGTTGAAAAGATCAGATTCGATGAGAATTGAAGTCGTATTAGGCTGTATAATGGAAGCTGTAGTGTTGCGGGCCCTTTTGCGAATATTTTCGACGGCTCGGAGGCGATTTTCGTGATCCGTAAGCGTAACATTATGTTGTTGTAATTCGTCGGAATTGTCATTTATGATGAAGATAGTAGCACCACCGATAGCACCAGCAGAGGCTGCTGTGGTTGCGTATTGAATGATTTTTTGTGCGATTTGTGATCTCGTCAAACCTTTAAAAGCTGATGTAGAAAGTGATGAAATTGAGGATTGTGAACTGGTGCGGAAGAGTTGTGTAGCCACAGGACTAGCGCGACCAATAATGTCGTCAGCAATCGAACGAGCGATGTCATCACCTGTTTGGCGAGCGGCGGCGCCAGCAAACTGGACAACGCGGCGGCCAACTCCGTCCGTGAGTCCACGCTTGGTGCGAGAAGTAGAAGCTAAGTCGTGCTCAAGATTGACCAATTTTCCTGTTAATCGCTGATTTGCGATACTGATGAGCGGAGCAAGAAAAGAAGGGTCAGACCATATATGGAGATCGGGTTCGTCGGCGAAACGACGAAGTGCTTCGCCCACTATCATGTTCGGAGGGATAAGCTGCATTTGAATCGGGACTGTTTGCAGTTCATCGGTAATAAAGGCGCCTCGAAAGTCATGGACAGTGAGCCCGATCGCATGAAGTGCCATTGTGAGTGAAAAGCAACCGAGTGTCAGCCTGTGATAACAAAAATAAAAAAATATGAACAGGGGGAAAATTTTTTTTTTTTTTTTTTTTTTTTTTAAATTATTTTTATCAATTTATTGATATTGATTCAAAAATCCTACCGACTGCGCCATTAATACGCGACCGTAAGTGGAGAAATAAGAAAACTTTCATGATATAAACTTACCCTATATTCGATAACATGTTTCACAAACTTATAATAAAAACTACTGAACAAATGAAAAGATACTTTTAAAAAAGATAAAAACGAATCGTAAACCCGAAACTTAAAGACTAACGGATTTCGCGAAATAGGTAGGCGCTTTTTATAATAGCGCGAAATCCGTGAGTAACTTGAAGCTTTGTTTCGATCTCTTCCCGATATCCTTGACGATATTTTCGGCAGATTTCCTCTTACGCATTAAGCGACCTTGATGGAAATCTGACGAAAACGTGATCGGATCTTTTCCGATTTGGAGGACAAAATATTACGGTATTTATCACGTAATAGTGTGAGGGAAGTGTATAAGAATCCATAATCCGAAGGAGGAGTCGAATTTTCCCATAAGTGCATTAAAGGTGGTTCTAGACCAAATGAAAGCGAGAAAAAAACCATCACCAAACTGTAAAAGCAAAGTGAAAAAGAAAAAAAAATATATACATAATAGAAAAACATAATACGGAGAAATTTAAAAAAAAATGTTTAAAGAAAGAAAAATAAAAGAAGAACCAAAAAAAAAAAAAAAAATTTGGATTAAAGTGCGCAAAGAAAGAGAAAAAAAAAAATGTTTGAAAGGCGAAGGGCGAACGAAAAGTTGAGCGGAATTTTGAGCGGAATTGAGCGTAACTTGAGCGGAATTTTTGCTCAAGTTATATGTATGGGTAGGTTTAGGAGTTTGAGAAATTGCAGAATTACTTACAGTAGCGTTGGAGCTGAAACTTGCGAGTCCGTGGAGTCGGACTCGCTGCTGGCGGACTTATCTTGTGGAGCGACCGCTGGTTCATCGTCTGAGTTGTCGGTCTCGAGCAATATTTCTTTTTTTTTTTTCTGCCTGTTTTTTAAGATACATTTTAAGATGATGGATATGAGATTTGATGATATGTTTAGGATTGGTGATGTCTTTTAATTGAGCATCGACATCATTGTAAATACGGATTATTTCATACGGTCCTTTAAATCGATTTTGCATTGACTTATTCTTTTTCGGATGAGTTCTAACGACAATACAATCCGTTGGAAGTAATTGAAATATATAATTAAGGATATATGCGAAATAGTAACTGGATTCTATATCACCTAGAGGTAATTTCATGTATTGAAATTTTTTTCCTAGTACGGAAAAGGAAAAATAATGTCGGGAATTAGGGTGAACGGGAATTTGAAAGTAGCCCGAACGGAGGTCGTATGAAGATAGGATATACGAACCTGCAAGTTTATTAAATAAATCAGGAACTAAAGAGTGGGATATTTTTTAGGATGAGAAATTAATTAATTTAATTTCCGTAAATCAAAAATAGAACGATAAGAACCATCGCGTTTTTTAACAAAGAAAACAGGGAAATTAAAAGGAGATATTGAGGGTTCGATGGTGCCTTGAATGTTTAATCGATTAATTTCAGTTTCAATAGCATTTTCATAAGCATAGCGCAATTTATATTGGGGAATATACAGGGGCTTATCAATATGATTGGACATTTCAAAGGGAGGCACATCGATTAAACCGAGGTGAGAATCCCGATTATAAAAAATATCTTTATATTCAATTAACAAATTAATGACTCGAAGACGAATGGAAGAGGGCAAATTAGAAGGGACTAAAAATTTAGCTAACTCGGGACACATAGGGACTTCATCTTCGATCAATTTTAAAAATTCAGGGGACTTCAGATTATCTTCGTTTTCATCATTAATAAATTCCGGAATATCATTAGCATCGTATACATTTTCGGGATTTAATTCAGGGTCGTTAACTAAAATACATTGGGAGGAGTCCTCTGTTAAAATAATTTCTGGTTCAACTACGTGACCGTATGTAAAAAAAATATATTTAGTTGCGTCAGTGTCAGTGGAAATTGGGGTTGACAAATGACGTAACGAGTAAGAGTGTTTGGTTTTTCGTGACGTAATTCCAAAAGGAGGCCACAAGTGGGGGTCAACTTGTGAATTAAGAAAAAAGGGCGATACCTGATTACCATCACGAAAAATAAGGACATCGTGTACAAAATCATATGAAGAAATAAAAGTGCGAAAGAATGGCATGCCGAAAATCACATTATACTGTGAAACGGGACGAGTGAAGGACATAAAAAGAAATATGATAAAAATTATCATTAAAATTAATGAGAATAGAGGTTGTTCCAAAAGTTGCAATAGTTTCGCCAGAAAATGATTTAATAAATTGTTGTGTATGCTGAGTTTCATAAGGTGATGAAACGAGGTCTGAAGAGATGATGTTGACATTACTTCCAGTGTCGAGAAGATCGTGAAGAAATTGGCCATTTTCCTAACGGCCGTCTAAGCATGGAAGCGGGTTAAGGTCTAAAGCAGTGGCGTCTGTGGTGAGGAATGTTTGGCTGGCAATCTGCCCGACGATGATCGGTTGAAGTTGGGGGTCTTGGTCAGTATTGACATCAGCGGCCGTGGGCTGCTGTTGTTCGAGCGCTGTTGGTTCGGTGTTCCGCCTCGGGCTAGAAAATTAACACGGGACTGTTGTATGCGACAATTACGTTGTAGATGCGGTCCTCCGCAACGATAGCAAGTGACGCCGCTGGTGATCCTGGGAGGCGGCGGCGGGGTACCCCGTGAAAAGTTGGGAAACCGACGCCCGGTGATATTATTTAAAGCTGCTAAGGGCTCAGTTGGAGGCAACAACAATTCAAGTTCTTCAGCCTTATGGGTAAGCTCGAGATATGACTTGGGCATATTCCAGAGCAGCGCAGTAGCTATGTAGCCAGGACGAATAGCTTGTAAAAACGCCGACATTATCATCGGCTCATATTGTGAAAAGCATTGTAATGACCAGAGGGGCTTTATAATGTCATTATACCTGGTGATAAAAGCTCGGATGGTTTCAGAAGATTTCATCTTCACTTTTAGCACCTGCGATATAATATGGTGAACCGTGAGCGTGTCCTGAAATTCGTTAATAATAAGTTCTTTCAGGAGTGGCCTGTATTCCGGAATCGTAATTCAACATGGTTCATGATCCGCTCGCGGTAAACACCGCTGAGGGACCATAAACTAGCCATTCGTAATTCTCCGTCTGTCATATTGGCCTGGCGGCCAACGAGCTCGACGTTCTGTATGAACGTCTGTACGGAGAATTCGCTCTTGGTGGAAAACTGAGGGATGGCATTATAAAATGTAAAGGGATTTTTCTGGAACGGAACGCTCGATTGGTCTATTGAATTTGTCGAAGAAGAAGGTTTTGAGGTGTCAGTAATAGTAGGGGGCTGAAGGGGGGGCAAAATTAATCTTGGAGTTTCAAGATGAAGGGAGGAACCAGGGGGAGCCGTAGGAGCTGGTATTTCCCTGGTACGCTGGGGATCGGAGAAATGGGATAAATTATATTGAGGTTCGGAGGAGTTCGGAGTCGCAGTGGACGTCCGAAATCCCGGTAACCGAAAAGTATTAGAAAAATTATTGGTCACTGAGGACCATAAGCGGTTGAACCGTCCCTGCGGTGCCGGTGTGGTAGTCGATATATTCGATAAATCGACGGTCGACGGGTCGTAATTAACGTTGAACGTACGTTCATTTGTTGCCATCGTGCAAGGGAACGATTTTTCCAAGGAACAAGTAGCTTTTGAATATAAAATGATTTAGTGTGTTTTCCCCTCCTTCAATAACCATCAAATGATTGCCGTTGTGAATGGAAAACACATTTTGCAATTTACTGCTCCCACGAATGTGTCCCTTTGCAACGTAGTCTAAAGAGTAAAACAGGGGGAGCAGTAGGAGCAGGTATTTCACCGGTGCTGTGAGGGTCTGAAAAATGGGACAAATTATATTGAAGGGGTGGGGTGATTAAAGGTTTCTACTGCGAGTCTCGAGTCCGCAGGTCTTCGGGCCGCCGGTGGCAACAAATCGATATTACGCCGGGAAGATGGCGGCGTCTGTTCTAAATTTAATCGGTTTCGCCGGGAGTTCGGAGTCGTAGAGGACGTCCAAAAGCCTGGCAACCGAAACGCATAAGAAAAATTATTGTCACTGAGGACGATAAACGGTTGAGCCTTCTCGGCGGTGCCGGTATGGCTGTCGAGATACGCGATAGAACAACGGTCGACGGGTCGTAACTAACGTTGAATCTATGTTTCAACCTCGACCGTATCCTTGACCAGTTTGGCAGATTTCCACTTACGCATTCAGTGGGCTATTTGGAAATCTGGCGAAATGTTTATGGATCTTTCGAGATATTTCGGAGGATGAAATATCACGATATTTATCACGTAGTAGAGCTTATTGGACTTAAGAGGGACTACAGTTGACTAAACGGCCATAACTATCTACAAATATCTCGTAAGCAGCGAGGTTTTCATCGAAAAGTCAGAAAAAATGACTATTTAATGAAAGAAGAGCGATCCGTTGAGACGAAAGGATAACGTTGAAAAAGTTATGGACGCTATACTATCTCTAATGTCAATTTCCTCGCATGGTTCAGCGGAGTTTTTCCGCTGTTCACACTCCGCCAGCGTTTTTCCTGCCAACCCGATTGACGCGGTAAATCGGGAGAGATCCGTTTTGTCTTGAAGCTTTGTTTCGATCTCTTCCCGAATCCTTAACAAGTTTTCGTCAGATTTCCTCTTACACATTAGGCGACCTTGATTGGAAATCTGGCGAAAACGTGATCGTATATTTTGAGTTTTGGAGGACAAAATATTATGGTTTTTACCACATAACATGTGTTCTTAATTAATGAGTTTCATAGTTGGAAACTCCACATTTTGTAAAAGCACTTTTACCTGAAAGTCGTAGTTGAACTAATCACGTCTCGACGGTTCGACGTTCAAGTTGCGATTGAAATTAACATCTTGATTGTGTAATTTTGCCCTAAAAAGGGGTATCGACCTATCGCACATCTCTGGGATGGATGGTTATGTTTGTTTCTGTCTAACTTAAAAACAAACATGGCTAACTCAGACGTGTGTGATAGGTTGATATTCCCTTTTTAGGGTACATTTGTAATATTTAAATTTACATTACATGTTACGTGACACTTGAATTGGAAGTTGATGATCCAATTGCAGACATTCCGCTGCAACCATCTTCTTTTTTTCCAAACTAATAATTTACCTTAGGATGTGACGGGCAGTAGTGACCTGATTTCGTAACATAGTCATTCATTAATGATATTAATTTGACAAACCCTTCCATTTACATTAAATGGTATGCCTTCATCTATCTTCTACTGATTCATTTAAATCTAATCAAAATTCATTTCTATTGCTTAATAGTACGATTTTATTCAGTAAACCATCAAAGTGATTCTCTAATTTCCTGGTCACTTATGTAAGAATAATTATTATTTTACCAAAAAAAAAAAAAAAAAAACTTTATGAAGTTGTAATCTTTTGTAAAGAACTTGGTTGTTCTCTAGAGTGAAGTTGCGATTGAAATTATCATTTAGATTTGACCTGATTATCTTCTCTATTTTTATGGAGCTCATGTGGTTTGCCGAGATTAGTACAAACTCATCTCATGTCACTTTGGTTGTTTCAAAGCGAACAGAGGAGGAAAAACATCGTCGTTAGATCTTCGTCTCAACGATATAAGGTTTTTAAAATACATTTTAATTTAAACAAAAATTCAGAAAATTTTTAATTTAAGAGGAGGCTTCAGATATTTATTTAAATATACTAAAATAAATTTCCATGGCTTAGAACTTTTTTTTTGGAAATACAAATTAGAAATCTGGCTTCGTAGCGAACTTCATAGTGATACTGGCATCTTTCCTTCAAAATTTCAGATTCTCAGGTTGTAAAGAAACTCCGGAAAACGCTTTGGAAAATATATTCCCGACATTTATTTTTGAAAACGTTTTCCGGAGTTTCTTTACAACCTGAGATTCTGAAATTTTGAAAGAAAGATGCCAGTATGAATATAAAGTTCGCTACGAAGCCAGATTTTTAATTTGTATCTCCAAAAAAAAGTTTTAGGCCAGGGAAATTTTGGTATATTTAAATAAATATCTGAAGCCTCCTCTTAACCTTGCAACACAACATTGTAAATTAAAAATTGCTACAAAGAAATAAACTTATCTCATTCTACATCAATGATGCAAATCGATTAACTGTCAAGTCTTATTACAATTAAATTTATTATACTGTTTGATACCATAAAAGAATATAATTAAAATTTGGATAATGACATTGATTAAAAAACGGTGTCGAATATATAACCAGACAGCTAGTACTAATGAGTGTTAATATCATCTTATCATATACTTTATTCCATACGATCAAATATGTTTCTTTTTAAAACGTCTCGCAGGGAATGGCCCCCGCCCCAGGTCTGGGAGCCTTCGGGGGCAATCATCCAAGGGCAGAACTCTGGAAAAAACTTCGGGGGCAACCATCCAAAAAAGGGCAAACCTTTTTCCGGAAAAAACTGAGGAGGGTTAAAAAGGCAATTTTTAAACGCTGGTCCCCTTTTTATACTACTCATTCCATTCGTTTTTTCAACAGTTTGTTAAACCTTTCCAACTCGTTTTCTTTAACCGTGTTTCTCGATTGAAGGTAAAATGATCTTAGAGTTTCAATCACTTTAATTAAAGAAAATCCTATTTCCAGGCTTCCTGATGGGCTAACTTCTGATAGAGTAGCCTTCACAATGTCATTAAAATAAGCAACATGTATTATGTCACTCAGAGATAAAGTTTCATCTTATTTCTTGAACCCTCATTAAAAAAGAGTAGCAAGTTTTTTCAGAGTTTCGCGAATGTACAAAAATTGTGTGCGAGTAGAGTTGTGTTAATGACGCTTCAGCATTCGGCGAAAAACTTTCCTGCGGAGAAAATGCAAGCTTTCTCTCGTCCCGGGCGAGAGAAAACTCAAAGACACTTGTTAACGTAGCTTCAAGAAACCACTATACCCAAAATCAGGAAAAATGCTTAACAAAATGTCGACCAAGAAATCTGGAAGAGGAATCTGAATGAGGAATCTCCTTTTCCCTTAGGATAGCAGAAACGGGAAGAAATTAAAATGTTTCATTTTCTATTATAATTTTCAGAATATTAAAGATTTGTTTTTTAACATTATTTATCATTGAAAAAGGGCCAACTAAAATAACTCCATTTTCTTGGTCGACATTTTGTTAAGCATTTTTTCCTGATTTTGCATATAGGAGTTTCTTGAAGCTACGTTAACAAGTGTCTTTTGAGTTTTATCTTACACTTGCCCTCGACTTGTTCTCTGCTAAAATCTTCAGTGACAGACGCCAATTCTGACAAATTGACGGTGCCACTGAGCCTATAGGGATCTTTCAGAAGCTTAAGTTGACTCATTTCCCTAAAGATGACGGTAGTCATTTTCCATAATAAACAATAGGAAAAATCCTAGCGCCATCTGTCATGAATTTGAGAAACTAGCGCTTCTGAAGAATCCCTATATTGTTTGCCCTCATGACGCTTGTTTTTTTTTTCAGCAATTAATATTCAATTTTTACGATTCTTACGAAGGAGTTTAATTTAAAGATTGCCATATAGTAACGTTACCGACTTCGTATGCATCGTCGAAAGTAACTCCAGTGATGGAAGTGCGACCTGCGTTATACGTGATATCAATGCCACCATTGTTTAAAGCCTGAAGGCATAATGGTTCTAAGGTTCTGGCGCGACGCCACCCTAGCAAGTTGGTGTTAGGCAATGAATCCTGGACCATCTTTAGGCAAAAATAAAAAATTTGTACCGTAATTTGTGAGTTGTACTGCATTTCTTTTAATAAAACGGAATTGTGTAATTGAACATCTCTTTTTTGAATGTATATAATTTTTTTCTTCTTTTAAAATTCCTTAAATTTGAAAATATCAACATTTCGTTGAGATTTTTTCTCATGCTAATTCATATTTTATTCCAGGAGCAGACGATATCTTTTAAGTTCCGCGTAATGTTTATTTTATACCTGAACCGTAAAGATCTTAACAGATAAAATCGCCATAGACGCCATTTTTTTCTTATATGGCGTCGTTGTCGTTATTCTATAAGCTGAGCATAAGAAGTAGCACCGAGCAGCACTGATTCTTTAAAACGGATTCAGTAATGAATTTGATAATCATAAGAACCGAAGCTCTATCTTCATTGATCAAGTTTCAAATACTATGAATGAAAGGAACCCCCAGGTAATTGTTGTTTTCACATTTGATAATAAAAAAATAGGCCCAGAATTATTTTTTAAAAATATTTTGATTAGTAAAAGAATGTTTTTTAATTTTATGTAACGTTTTTAAATGTTTTAAGATTGTTTTCGAATGTTTTTTAATTTTATGTAAATAATTTGGAACAGAAATAAAAATATTAGGAATTTTTTAATGAATTTTAGTTACTTCTCTGACTTCAACTATATAGATGGCGCTGTAAATTGTATAAGAGTTACCGTATTCAACCTGGAGGTTGGGAACTGCACGAATAAATCAGTACGCGCACGTTTTCTTCACGCGACCTGTTTAGGCTCTATGGTAAAATTGTATTTCTAATTCCATTAAAACACAAACGCCATCTTTTAGTAAAAATTTTAACCTTCCTTCTAAAACCAAGTGCATGAATTATTTTCAGTATTATCTGTGGAATTAGTTTAATGTTTGCCTTCCGGTTTAAAATGTGAAGTTTGTAGGTGGTTTTGGTAGCCAGTAAACGACGACAAACATTTGAGGATAAGGAAAAAGTTAAAAAGGTAAGCTGAATTCCTTATTTGAAATAATCGTTTTTAGTTGCAGTAAGGTTAGGTTAAACGTATTAATCGCGGTAAAAACATTTCAACCCTTAACTCTTTTTTACTGTTGTTATTAATGGCAGTATGACTGGCAGATATTAAATAAGAACGAAAAATCAATGATGAGAGTTAGAGAATGTTCTTTTTAACGTGTACTTTGGCAATAAACCTTGCTAAGTCGATAGATACCAAGAAAGGTCGAATTTGATAGAAAAATGGAAGCCATCTTGAATTTTTCAAATTCGACGTTTGGTCCTGTGAAAGTGAATATAAGAATATTAAATCGAAGATATCAATATGACAATTTTTGTCTTTTTTTGCCGTGGAAAATATTTCGCAGTAATGCAATGCTGCTTAACAGCAAATCTCACCTAATTGATTATTTTCCCATAATATGGATACCGTGCTTTTGTCGTTGCTTTAGGTGATATAACAAGCTTTTTCGTAGTGTAAGAAATTTTTTTGTAACAGTTAAGAGGGTTTTTGCCTGAGTTAGGCAAAAAATTCCTACACCGACCTTTGTCAGTTGAGTTTTATGATTTGGCTCATACTTTTCCCAACCAAAGTAGAATTTTTTTCATTTGTTATCAAAGTCAGTAAAACAGGGCAGGTGTGTCCAATGCAGGATTTCAAACGATTTATTGTTTCATATGGAAACATTTAACTTAAGTTGTGAATGGTTGATTTTTTATTTCTGGAAGGCATTGACTACAGCAATAATATAATAGGACATGATTCTTCTTCAGATTAAATAACAATGATAATTTAAAAAGTCCAATTATTTTATTTACGACTTTCTTGCTAAGCAATTTAACAGACATTTACTCTATTATTGTTGAGTAGCGAAATGAAGAAGTGAACATGGAGATCTTTCGGATAGCTTTTACACTGCTGATAATTAATATCACCATGTGAGTACTAAGGTTATTTTCGATAAAGTTTTATTACATGGAGGTAAACATTTTTATTGCAGAGTTGTCGGTGGGAATTTTAGTCGGCTTGTGTTACAAAATGAAATTGTTAATAATATACTTGAGGCTATGGCCAACAAAGCACGGATAAGACCAACCGATTCGTCACAAAGTGAGCTATCTTTGATTTTTTATTTAAAAATGTAGGAGTAGGAAAGATTCCATCCCTATTTTCTGTTCTAGATAAACCAGTTAATGTTACAATTAATTTCGACGTGCGGAAACTCATGCGCATCGATGATGTCAAAAATTTAAGTATAGATAATGATAATGAGGTTTCAAGCGATTTTAACATTTTTGTTTTCCCCCGTGTTACAGGAGTATGAAGTGCAGCTTACTTTTAGGCAACGATGGTTTGACGAACGTTTGAAATTTAACGATCACGATGGTAAGAACCAGAAAACCCTGTCTGATGTTGCAATTATTTTCTTATACTCCAATCTTTTTTTTTATTTAAAAGGAAAACTTCACTATTTGAGTGTCTCTAACATTAATAAAATGTGGATCCCAGATTTATTTTTTAAGGATGAGTTGGACGGAAGAATTCATGACCTTCTAGTGCCAAATTATTACTTTAGAATTTTTCCTGATGGCAATGTTTTGTACAGTATGAGGTACGTTTTTTTCCCCCCCCCAGAGTTTTGAAATTGTTGGACCTTACAAATTACTGAGCGATGAATTTTTAACATTTGAGTACTTGTAATAGAATTGTCCGACAATATTATTTCGCCGGAAGCGCTAGATTTCATTAGCGGTAAACAATCCAAATTCACAATTTTAGAAGATCGTTAGCTTTGATGATTTCGATTACATATCGATATAATGGACTTACAGCGCCCCTGGCGGAACAATTTTGCGTCGGAAATCCTCATTATTCATTAGCTGGATATTGCTAGAATTCTAGCTATTCTATAGCTATTCTATAGCTAGAATTGCTTTTTGAAATTCGTGTTTAGATGTAAAGAAAGATTTAATTTTGATATATTTCCCAGGATATCACTAACACTCTTTTGTCCTATGAATTTGCGGTGGTATCCCTTTGACACTCAAGTTTGCCCACTGAAAATATCATCTTGTAAGTATACAATCTGTACGTCGATTTTTTTTGTTTTACGTTCGTTACCTTTGAGTCTAAAGAGGCATGAAAGAAGAATTTAAACAGTTTTGTGCAGTTTTTAATAAGCAAATTGGTGGAATTTAATTTAGGGCGATATACAACTGATGACGTTTTACTTCAATGGAGAGAACCGGAACCTGTGGTGGTCTACGGTGCGGAAGCATCCACATCTAATTTTAATGTAAAGGTTCACAGTACGGAGTATTGCAGCAGGAGATCTATCGCTCGTATGTTTTCAAGGTTTTGTTATGAAATTCAAATATATGTATCTGTAACATTTTATCCACAGCCGAGTACAGTTGTCTGGTAGCCAATTTAAATTTTAAACGTTACTCATTCCACTATTTACTTCATGTTTATATACCATTGGCTTTGTTAATTGTCACGTCGTGGATTTCATTTTGGCTCAAAGCTTCTTCCATCCGTTCCCGGCTAATTATTTCCGTCGGGACGTCATTTTGCGTTTTGCTCCAGTTGTATTCCAACAGTATTTATTTCATCTCCCTTCATTACTTCACGGCTTTGGATATTTGGGCGATCATTTGTTTCACAAGTGTCTTGGGTGCTCTTGCAGAAAATTTGTACGTTGATTACAGTCTTACGCAACAGATCAACGTCAAACCTACGCTGGACAAAGGGGTAAAGTGTTTTTAAAAATGATTTTGAGAATTCTTATTAATAGAATAATAATTGAATTTTAGAAAGAGGGCGAAAAAAATCAGGTGGAAGCGATACATGCTGGATTTATATGGGTAAAGATGTCGGATCAGACTCTAAAAATTGATGCTGTTTCTAGAGTTGCTTTCCCTCTACTGTTTTTTCTAATGAATGTTATTTACTGGCCACTAATTTTAGTATAGCAGTTTGGTTTAATAAAAACGAAGCTTAGTCTAGAAAAAATAATCTCATCATCAAACCTCATTTTGTAAAATTTATTAATTGAATACGGTTATAAGTATGCAACATAATTTAACCTAAATAAATTTTTACAAACGGGTTGTATGCATTCATCTTAATGAATGCAAGGTTTTGATAAAATATTTTATCCTCTTCTATTTTCCTCAACAAAAAATAATATGATTTAAAGAATGCATCATAGAAATTAAATTATAATTATTGCAAAACTCGTTCATATTAAAAAAATTAACTTTTTCTTTATCAACATTCAATTCAAATTTGCCGCTAAAAAGACAACATTTTTACTAAATTACGGCAAAAGTGGAGAAGAACCGCGGTCTTTTGCTCGCAGCAAAAAATCGAGTCCTTGTAACCCCAATAATGGCACGTTCATTTTCTTTTTTGGGCGCCATAATTAATTCTTCGTTAATTTATACGGGAAAATAAATAAGATGGCGTTCAAAAGCAAATCCGTCGTTTTCGAATTTTAGAAGGACTCCGAATTTAGTTAAAACAAAAACGGCGATGGTGATGTTGACATAATTATTTCTGAAAAAAAAATTAAAAATAATGGCTGAAGAAGGAATTCTTGAGAATATTGTTATCAAACAGGAAATACAAGACGAACCAGGTAATTATGCGATTTTTTATATAATCATATTTAATAATGATTTGGTTAGAAGGACCCACATAATTGTTTATCAATTGAAGTTGCACAATTTTTCTCAGTCAGGGATCATGGAAAAAAAAAGTTTAATGTTTTTAAATATTAATCACTGCAATGAAATAAGTTTAAAGTAATCTTGATAATTTTAATTTCTCATTTTTCAGAATCGGAATATGTGGAAACTGAGGAAACAGACTATTTACCTGCCATCAAAATAGAAGTTTTTGATGAGGATTATTACCCACCAATCAAACAGGAACTGGATTACAGCGAAGAAGCCACTAATAATGAGAATTGTTATGTTTTTATCAAAAGTGAGAACGAGGAAGAATTTATTAATTCTGAATTGGTTGAAACAGTGCAGGAAGAGATGCCATCTGGAACAGAGGAAAGCAAGTCAAAATATGAACACAAGAAAAGTTCAGATGTTGAAAATGCAGATGCTACTGCTGAATCCTCCAAAAAACTTCCTTACAGATGTAGTTTGTGCAATATGAAATTTGAAGACTTTGAAGCATTACACCAACATTTAAATTCTCATGTTGCAAATATTACATGCTTCTCTTGTGGAAAAATATTTACCAATAGGAAATCTTTACAGTTACATTTGCTAATCCACTCAGGGGACCTGCCTTTCAATTGTGAATTTTGTCATAAAACTTTTCGGACAAAAAAGGAAATAGCAGATCATATAAATGATCATCTTGAAGAGAAAATTGTCAAATGTCAGTTTTGCTGGAAGGAATACACCTGCAGGATGGCTTTGAAAAAACATGAAAATAGTCATAAAAAAGATAATTATTTTCAATGTAAAATATGCTCGAAATATTTTAGTAGCACAGTTGATCTTGAAGATCATGAAATCAGTCATAAAGTTGAAAAACCTTTTAAATGTAAATTGTGTAACGAAAGATTTTCTGATTGGGATTCAGTTTCATTTCACTTAAGGTCGCATGATTTCATTTGGAAATTTAAATGCAGCAGTTGCGATCAAAAATTCGTTACCAAGAGCTCTTTGGAAACGCATTTCAGATCGCACTTGGCTGAGGCAGAACCGTCGAAAGCCAAACCGACTGTAGGGCAATACCGTTGTAATGTTTGCAACGAAAAATTTAACGAATGGAATTCCCTTCACAAACATTTAAACAATCACGTGAACTCGACTCTGTTTAAATGCAATCAATGTGATGAAAAATTTCAAAATCATATTTTGCTGGACATGCATTTGCAAATGCATTCCGGGGAGTTACCTTATGAATGTGATATTTGTCATAAGAAGGTTTTCCTTAAAAAGAAAGAAATCAAAGATCACATATTGGAGGTACATTTAAAGAAAAAGAAAAGAGGGAAAGCAAATACTTGTCCGATTTGTAGCAAAAAATTTTCCGGTAAACAAGGTTTAGTCAGCCATTTGAAAACTCATGTGGCCTATAAGTGCGACGAATGCGGGAAAACTTTTAAACAATATATGAATTTGAAATTTCATAAATATTCGCATTCTGGCTACAGGATAATTCCGAATAAATGCGAAAATTGCGATTTTGAATGTAGATATAAGAGCACTTTAGACGAACATAGAAAAATTCATAATTTCTAGGGGTATTAATTTTTTTGGAACATAAAACTTTATTGATTTTTTTTCTTTCCTTTTTTTAAAAATATTTAAACATTTTTTTTTTGTTACTATTAATTTTAATGAGCACCTCTCTGTGAATGCATGGTATTTTTGTAAGAGCAGACTTCTGTTTCTTTTAGTGAATGAGTTTTTATCGAGCGAAACTATGAACGGTTGTCCATTCCTGAACAGTTGAAGCTACAAAATTCATGTATTTTTTATCGAAAAAACTATCTATGGTCAAATGCAGAAAGCACTTATTCCATATTTTTGTGTAAAAACTCAAATTCTGTAATCTGAAATAAAACTGAAAGATGGACAAGGTCATTTTTGTGTCCTGAGGGAGTCGTTGCGGGCTGCTACCCGGAGCTGCTCTTTGAGTGTTTACTTTTTTAAACTTGCATTAGCTTAAAATTGTTTCATTTTAAAAAATTTTTCAGAATTTGATTTCCTGTTTACAAATCTTGATTTTTCATATATCTTTAAAATGTTTACGGGAGACTCGGAATTGTGGGTTTCTTTCCGTTTGTTTTTATTTTTTTTTTTAGCTTACATAAACTGACTATTGGTATCGCAAGAAACATGTTATCTTACCGAAATATTGTATATCGTACCGATTTTTCTTCTACTTTTTCATAATTTAAGTTTAAACCAAGATTGACTGAAAAGAATGTTGGTGATAAATAGTTTAATTTATTATGTGTGCTTATTAGTGAAATTAGTCTTACTCCTGAGACCCAGGGTTCCGATGCTTTTGAAAATAACAATCAAGTTACTTTAATTCCACTTTTTTTTTATATTACATTTATATAAAAAAATAATATTAAATCTGGTTCATATTTTTCATTTTTTTTAAATTTTTTGTATTGGAAAACAAAGTACCTTTCCAAGATTCTAATCATCTCCATTGTGAATCATATTGTACTTCTAATGCCTGAAAACAGATGAATCAACATTCATATCATCTTTCATAAATTTTAAGTTGTAAAGCAGATACGATGTTAAAGTTATATAAAGGTAAAAGAATAATGACAGGATTATTCTAATTTTGGGTCATTTTCATCTAATAGAACAATTCTTTTTTAGCGATAAAAAATGGTTATTGGAATGCCAATATGGTCAGTACGTTCAGAGATCGTACGAGTTGTTATGGTCTTCAGAATGTTTATGATGATCGACGCAGATTATTATGAACATCTTCAATCTTATCATCTACCAAGTGTCAAGGTACCTTTACCAAGTTCGGTTTCTGGTGTAAGGTTTAGGCGCTACTACGTCATACCCCTTAATGTATCGAGTGTAGAGCTCGTAGACGGGGCACTCATATCGCAAAGGTATTTTACGAATGAGCGTGACCTACTTTATTTAGACAGGGAATCCGAACCCTGTGACACATCGGTCTTCTTCACATGATACACACATGAGTATCAGAGGTGAATGCTGGCGGAAAAAATCCTGACTGAAATCAGGTTCGAACCAAGACTCCACACGATCATTCGTATCGGAGTCGAGCACGCTCGCCACTCAGCCGAGGTCGTGTCTATGTTTTATCGTTATGCTTCAGGCAAAAAGACTGATAAAGGTATAAGAAAGCTGGTTTTTTTGAATTGTATTTTTTATTTGCTTACTCTTTGTCTTGCTCTGTCTTACTCTGCAACCGACTTTCGGCAAATTGTAAAATAAAATGTAAATTTTGTTAAGTTTTTTCGAATAAATTGAAATTTACTGAAGTTGTAATTGTAAAATACTTTATTGTTAAGGGTTTGATGTGCTGTAGCTCTGAGCCAAAACGTCGCATTTAAAGTTGCCACACAACTTGATCGTTTTTTACGGGAAATAAAAAAATTACAACCATTTCAGGCTTGACATTTCGGCTCTGAGATACAAAATGATGTTCACAAGGCGGTCGATGTCCCTTGTTTTTCGAACATATACAGTTAAAGGAGTCATATTTGTAGTTGATATTGAACACAATTCCGGTAAATTGTATTTTAAAAAATATTTCCCTTGACAAAATTAAGTTGTTATTGTGAATAATTAAAATGAGTTTTACTCATTTCTATAAAATAGTTTGAGATCTCGGCCAGGCTTATTAGAGAATTTCATGAGTTTGCAACTATTTTGCATGATATGCAATGCCCAATCAAACTTTATTTATTTATTTGATTTTTTCTGTAAGTTTCCAAATAATTTTACTTTTCCGAGTGATAAAGTCATCGGGTCACAAAGAATTTTTAAGTAGTATGAAGACATCAGTGGAAGAAGGAGGCCGTTGGACTTCTTGAAAAAAAATTCAGACATCGGGCTATTTTCTGTTGTTTATTTTGGACTCCATTTTGACTCCGACAGAATTTTGTATGTACTATTTCTAAACAAGCAGTAGGAAAATGTTTGATATCAAACATTTTCCTGAGTATACTCTTTCGATTTTTATTTATTGACTACAGTTTTTCGTTGGAACCTGAAAGGCCCCCTTCTTCCACTGATGTCTTATGTCTGATGTCTGTTCCTAGAATACATTTCAAATTACCCGCTACATGGCGGCCTTACATGGCCGCAAAAATGCTACAAGTCTTATTTGTTCTGTGGAGAAAAGAACAAAACAATACATGTAATAAAAATAAGGAGATAGTGATAAGAATATCAAATAATTGCAGAAGTACGTTTTAATTATATTGAATCGAGTATTTAAATAGGAAAATATTTAATTGTCCGCAAATCAATGTTGCGTTTGAATTTCTAACAGTCGAGTTTTCGGGGGAAAAAAAATCAGCAAAGTCATGTGGTACGCTTTATTATTAAACATCGTGTTATTTATTATCCTGAGGACTTTATACCTCATACGATTTCAAAGCAAACAGAAATTTAAGAAAAAATATGCAAGGACTTTGATAGTTATCGGCTCTGGCGGTCATACTTCGGAAATTCTTAGACATATTAAAAACATTGATTGTAACCTATATCAACCCCGATTGTATGTAATGGCAGATTCAGACACGTCCAGTGAAGTTAAAATTCATGAAACAGAAGCAGATTTTGAGACTGATTATTACATCCAGAAAATTCCAAGAAGTCGGCATGTGAATCAGTCATACCTAACTTCAATATTCACTACAATTTATTCCATTTTAAAATGTGTGCCAATTGTTTTTTCATTTAAACCAGATTTGATTTTATGTAATGGACCAGGGACTTGTATTCCAATTTGTTTAATTAGCTTTGGGTTAAAAGTTTTGTTTTTATCAAGTACAAAGATCATTTTTATAGAAAGCATATGTAGGGTTAAGACATTATCATTATCAGGAAAGATTTTATTGTATTTTGCTGATCAAGTATTGGTGCAGTGGCCTTCATTGCATGAAAAATATCCAAGAAGTGTTTATATAGGACGATTGACATAAATTTAAATCATTTTTCCAGGCCATTATGGCATTAAAAGGTGTTAAAGTTGTTGAACTGGCTGGGTTAGCACCTGGACCATTATGTGGGATGGTATTAGCAGATTTTGGGGCTACTGTGATTAGAGTTGACAAAGTAAGTATTTCTTAATTGCAGGTATATGATTATTTTTGTTTAATTAATTTTATTAATTCTTTTTTTAGGTTAGAGGAGTATCAGACCTTGACTGCTTAAGAAATGGAAAAAAATCATTAGCTTTGAATTTAAAAGACAAGAGAGGGATTGAAATTTTAAAAAAATTGACAGCCAAATCAGATGTTTTGATTGAACCCTTCCGAAAAGGAGTCATGGAACAACTTGGAGTTGGACCTGAAACATTACAGAAAATTAATCCAGGATTAATCTACGCTCGCCTTACCGGCTTTGGACAATCGGGCTCATATTCAAAAATGGCCGGACACGATATCAATTACGTCGCCACATCGGGTGTTTTGTCATTTTTAGGGAGAAAAAATGAAAAACCAACTTTCCCTGTAAATTTGTTAGCCGATTTTGGTGGAGGAGGACTTACATGTGCTTTAGGCATCATTTTAGCGCTTTTTGAAAGAACCAAATCTGGAAAAGGTCAAGTCATCGATTGTTCTATGGTAGAAGGAACTGCCTATTTAAGCAGTTGGCTGTTTCGATCGCAGCAACTTCCAATTTGGGGAAATGAAAGGGGCTGCAACGTTCTGGACACCGGTTCTCATTTTTACGATACGTACGAAACAAAAGACGGGAAATACATGGCTGTGGGAGCGTTAGAAAATCAATTTTACGAAATTTTAATAGATAAATTAGGGGTTAATAATTTAGAGGATCAATGGAGCGATTTTGATGCAAAGAAAAAAATTGTAGAGGATATTTTTAAAACTAAGACAATGGATGAATGGTGCGAAATTTTTGACGGGACCGATGCTTGCGTCACACCCGTTTTGGAAGCAAGCGAAGCACCTGATCATCCTCATAATAAAGAAAGAGATTGTTTTATAAAATTAGGTTCAGGAATAGTAGCTCCAAAACCTGCACCTATATTAAATCGAACTCCGGGGGTTTCAACGGCGGAATTACCTGCTGTCGATAATGGTGCCGATACCGAAGAGATTTTATTAGAGTTAGGTTATACAAAGAAAGAATTAAATAAGCTTAATGAAGATGAAGTTATAAAGATTGTTAAAAAATTGTCGAAACTATAAAGAATAGAATATGAGTTTTGTAATATTATGATTGTTTTTTTATTTATATTTTTCAATTTCTTATTGAGCAGCAATCATGTACATAAATTAGCTGATTATAATAGCCCGCATTGCATTAGGTCGTTACTGCCATCCAGATATTTGATTCTAAAATTATCTACTAACATTTTTACGTTAAGGAGGTATTTGCCACGGTTTTCCAGATTGAAATTGTTAGATTTTTAAAAGAGAAAATTTAATTCTGTTAAACAGAATAAAAAATGCATAAAAATTGCAGAAACATAATTTGAAATTAAATTAGTATTTGTAAGTTAATTTGTATGCATGACATATTAGTTTGCCTCTTATTTTACAAAATTTACAAATTTTAGATCCAGCATCCCCACAATTGCATAGTGGTCAGTCCCTTCACAAAACCTGGCCAAAGGTTTTAATCAGTCTGATTTTTCTTATTGAAGCTAATTTTGGGTCTCTCAATAGCCAGCTGCTACCCCTAAATAATGGTTTTTTATTCTGGAATAAATAAATAAAAATAAAGAGGCATTTTAGACGGTAATTAATCGAATTTTGGCCTTGAGTGGTTAATTTTTTTAGACTTAATTATTGTTTTAGGGTAATGATTTTTTTGTTTTTCTTTTGCCTAAGAATTGTTCCACTTTTGTGGTTTAAAAATAAACCAAGTTTGCTGAAGTCTTATTGCATGTTTTTGTAAAATAAAATTGACCATATTCCTTTTTTTTTAAGTGTGAAATTACAAGAACTTGTTTTTCTTTAAAAAATTTATATACCTATGTAAAGTCCAATTAAATTTGGCCTTCCAGTCGTCTTTGACTCCACATATCACTACAGGCTTGTATAGCTTCTCATATTTTTCTATAAATTCCTCAGGCGAAACATCATTCACATGTATTCTTTCACAGTTCTCGACTTTTTTAAATTCGTCAAACTCTTCATAAATTTCCAGTCTTTCCCAGGCTCCTTTTTCATTCAGCTCTGTCAAAAAACATCAATAAATAAATAAATGAGTTACTTCAAGGATAGCAAGGAAAAACGGAGTGATGATATTGTATTTTTTTTAAAAAAACCGATTTATCTTTTGAAGCTTACATGCATAAGAGTTATTTGAGATTTTGAATTTTTTCCACCTAAATTAGACTCTTGTTTAACGCAAAATATGGCGGCAAATATAAATTTCATTTTCACGTAAGCTAAGTGTACAAATTTTTGCCGCCATGTTTGCGGTTGTTAAAACATTAATATTGTGCAATAATTCGACCTTGACGCAACGTATTTAAGCGTGATTGAATTTATTGCAATCAAGTTACAAGTAATAAGCTTCTCTCGTGAAATTTCGCGATGGCAGTCCGTGTTCAATTTGAAAATAATAACGAAGTAGGAGTTTTTTCAAAATTAACAAATTCTTATTGTTTGGCTGCCATTGGAGGCGCCGAAAATTTTTACAGGTAAATGCCGATTCTGTCGCATGCTTCTCACCGGAAAGCTTTCTTAGTTCAACTACATCATGTGTTAGTATTTTGACATTCAAACAGATAGTCTGTTAGATCTAAAAATGTTGAAGTCAGACAAATTATTTTCATATATCAGAATTGTAAAGTAAAGAAACGCGGAAAAAGAATTTCAATCAGATTAGGTTAACATTAATTTTTTTTAAATTATAGTGTATTTGAGGCAGAACTTGCTGACACAATTCCGGTAATCCATGCATCGATAGCGGGCTGCAGGATAATAGGTAGATTAACCGTTGGAAATAAAAACGGGTTATTAGTGCCAAACACAACAACAGATCAAGAGTTACAACACTTGCGTAATTCATTACCTGATTCTGTAAAAGTACAAAGAGTTGAAGAAAGATTATCAGCTCTTGGAAATGTAATTACATGCAATGATTATGTGGCTTTGGTTCATCCAGATTTAGATAGGGAAACAGAAGAAATTTTAACGGACGTTTTAGGTGTAGAAGTGTTTAGGCATACAGTTGCATCAAATGTTTTAGTTGGTTCTTATTCAATTCTTTCAAACACTGGCGGTTTAGTTCATCCAAAAACAACTCCACAAGATCAAGATGAGTTATCTTCGTTATTACAAGTTCCTTTGGTTGTAAGTATTTGAGGGGAAGAAATAATTTAAATTTAAAAAAAATTTTTTAATTAATTGCATTACTTGCAGGCAGGGACAGTCAACAGAGGTTCGGATGTGATAGCTGCTGGAATGGTTGTTAATGACTGGATTGCCTTTTGTGGATTGGATACAACTTCAACAGAGATATCAGTTATTGAAAGCGTTTTCAAATTGAATGACGCGCAACCGTCTGCAATAACGTCAAGTATGAGAGCATCGTTGATTGAAAGGTACTTGAAGTATTTATTTACCATAGATTGGGGTGAAGTTGAAAAGGTGGGGTGAAGTTGAAAGGCCTGAAAAAGTCATTATCAGCACAAATTTTAGCATTATGACTAGAGATTGTGATTTCCCGGGAAATTTAAAATTTCGGGATTCGGGAATCCCGTTTTTTTTGGAAAAAGCATTTTCCGGGATTCGGGAAATAATGATATGGCGGGAACCCGGGAAATTCCCGGGATTAACCGGGAAAACCCGGGAATTTTCCCGTTAATTTCTAAAAAACGGGAAAAATCCCGAAAAATTTCAATCCCGGGAATCGGGATTAAATTTTTTTTCCGGGATCCCGGGAATTCTCGGGACGGGAATTCCCGGGCACAATCTCTAATTATGACTATGCAGCGGAAAAGTAGAGAACATTTCTAGTTCACTTCATTGCATTTAGAGATAAGCAGGCGATGCTTAATAGCATTTTTTAGGCCTTTCAACTTCACCCCAGCTTTCAACTTCACCCCAATCTACGGTACATATCAATTTCATGTTTACTAAAATATATGCATATTTTTTTTTTCAGCATGTCATGAGATGATTTATATTCCAGTTCAACTCTGCTTTGTTTTAAAAGAAAATATAAGGAAATTATTATTAACATTATCAGTAATATGGAAGAGATTTTTTTTTTTGCCATTTTTTTCGACTTTTACTTTGCGCGTTCCGTTGTTCTAAATCCTTTTTAAAAAATGTTTTAACATCAAAAATGGCGTTTTAAAAATTCAAAATAAGAAAAAAAATATTTGATAATTTTATTTATGAAATTTAAAAAAAAATGGCACAAAAAATAGAAAAATCAGTCGGTAAAAAAAATAGAGTTTCAGAGGAAAATATAAAAATAAAAAACAGTTGGGATAGTCATTCGTCCTCCGACGAGAAGCCGAACAATTTTAACGATTGGGATTCGGACAGCGATTGCAAGGAAACGCTAGTCGTTCCTTTTAATAAAGAGCTTTTAAGCGATGAACCCTGGGATTCCGAGAGCAATGAATTGGCCGAGAAAAAATACGCAATTATAAAAGCGAACGAAAAGCCTGTCGAAAGTGACGATTCGGATTCTTTGAGTATCAAATCGGAAATAATCGAAATAGAATCTTTAAAAGACAGAAAGGACGGAAATTTATTTATCGAGGACCTTGAAGGATCCGCTATAGATGAGAAAAATTCGCAAGATGGGGTGATACCTTCCGGGCGTAGCAATTCGGTTTCCGAAGAAATGAAATTATTTGACGAATTATACAGCCCATCTCTTAATAAATCGAAAAGTTGTTCGGATTTCGAAAATTTTACGAATAAGAAGAAATTAAAAGATCCGCATTCTAAAAGCTTGGAGCATTTTGAAGAAGAAGCCGGGACGGTTAAACATTCGATGAATATTTACGAAGGTTCTAGCGTTAAAAAAACAGAACTGAAAGATAAAACCCTCTTGAAAAGTTTAACGTCACCCCAAGGAAATTTTTATAGGGAATACGAATGCCGTATGGTTATACCGGAAGAAGGGAAGGAAGAATCAATTGTTGAAGACCTTCCGTTTTTGACTGACGAACCTTCTACGTCTTACCAAACGAATCCTCCGAGTAACAGATCGAGCATATCTTCCGAATCGCAATCTGTCGGGGTGATAATACGGAAATCCGGTAAAAAGCATCCTGCTCGAAAATTTATCAACGGGAAATACAAAGAAAAATCCAGTTCAAACGAAAAAAAGTCGAGGCGTTCCAAAAGTTCGAAATTAAAACCGGATTGCAAAATTAAAGAAAGGCCGGTGACTGAATCTTGGATTTTTTTGGACGAGTCAGGACAATCCCAACAGGTAGAATTAATTTTTTTTCGCCATTCTAGTTTCCAGATCCGGAATCCGTTTTTCGGGTAGAGGGAATTTAATTCGGAAAACGGGTCCCGGATTTGGAAAATAGACGTTTCTGATTTTATTTTTGAGACTTTCTAAAATTTTGTACATAAGAGCCAGAACGCGGAAGTTGTCACGTGACCATTTTTTGAAAAATAAATTAATGGCGGTCACTTTGACTTGCTCAAATTCGACGTTTTGGCTCTGACGTGCATAATTGCGTTCAAATTTTTTTTTTGCCATTTTTTAAAAAAAGCGCCATCCTATTGGGGGAGGTAAACACGGAACTTGTCCGCCAGGTTTCCTGGTGAACTTTGTCTGCTGCAGCTACAGCTTTACCAGTTGTTCTATACCTTAAAAGGATAAGTTTTGCGCCTGCTTCCCCCGCTAATGTCTTTCGCTCAAAATTTCTTTCTTGTTTCATTATTTTTTTACGCTGTTTTACAGGTAACGAAAAACGAAGTTAATATTTTGCTAAACGGGAAGAGCGCAGACGCGGTTTTGCAAGAGCAGAAAGAACATTTACTATCTCAAGAATCGATCATGAGAAACGCGAGCACCGAACTTTTATCCACTCCAATTTTGGAAAGAAACATACAGGAATTAGTAAGTCAAGAAAACGTAACGGAAGAAGTCCCTGGAAAATCCATCGGGCTCGAAAGGAAACTCGGGAACATGCTGTTGTACATTCGGTCGAGAGTCGATTTAAAAGCTTCCGTTAGGTTCATTTCGGTCGATACTGACATGATCAATATGTGGCGCAGATCTAACGATTATATCGAAAGGTATAAAAATCGGACAATTTTTTTAGAAAAGCGAGTTCATGTCGCGAATTTTTTTTCTTCTCTTGCAGCAGCGCTCCGGTAGTTAACGAATCCGAAAAATCTAAAAGTGAAAATCAGATCGATTTACAAAGTATTATTATGCAAAATAGCAGAACAATCGAATCGTTGGCGGAAGATTTGAAAAAATTTCAAATTAGGTACGAAATTTTTAAAATTTTTAAGTAATTCACCTTTTCTTATTTTATTTAAAAAAAATTTGTAATTTAGTTTGGAAGAAGAAAGGCAACGTAATTTGGCATTGGAAAAGGAAGTGACACTTTTGCGAGAAATAAATTCAAAATTGATTGCTGAAAACTCTGCCAGGTGAGATATTGCTGATTGTGCATTTTTTTGTAATTAAATAAAAATTGAATATTAATTTTTTTTTTTTTTTTTGTAACAGGAAATCGAATGTTGTTGAATGCGTGCCATTTGAGTATTCAGCTGATGCTTGTTTGCTCCCCATTAAAGAGACAGAAAATAAGCGGGGAGTACAGTTTGAAATTGAAGAAGCGATTCCGAAATTTGTAGGACTCAGTTCAGAAGTTTTAAATGAAAAACCGTGTGATGAAGTAAAAAGTTTGACGGTGAATTTGTTTTCTACCAAAAACAAATCTGGTAGGTTAATTTAATGTGCAGGAGGCGTAAAAATACTCTAAAAAGCTTATTTTTATTGACGGGGGAGGGAGGGGAAATTTAATTATTGCGTAAGCACGTTTTTAAAAGTTTGAATTTTTTCACATCTGTAGTGAGCAAAATGGGCTTCCTCTTATGTTGATCCAACCATTGGTGAAGATTTTGGAGACCCCTCCCCGTGTTACTTATGTGTAATATTTGATGGCTTCGTAGGGTTTATAAATTCTAAAATAATCGACTATAAAAGGTTAAGTAGCCCATTTTTACAAGGGCTTAGGCTGAAAACTTGCTTGATCATCCCAATGAGAAAAAAATATTAATATTTTATAAAATATTTTGCAAATATTTTTTGAAACCAAAAGCAATTAAAATATTTTTGAAGTAAAACTACTTATTAGGCGGGTCAGCGTAATGAATTTTTTTTAAGTGTTTAAAAAATTAAAATTAAAAATTTTTTTCCTTAATATTTTTTTTTAATTTTTCGATAATTTTTTGTTAATTTTTTTAATTTATCGTAATTTTTTTTTTAATTTTTCGTTAATTTTTTTAATTTATCGGAAATTGTGTACGTGCATATGAAAACCTCCCACTTATACAATCCGCATAGTTTGTTTGTTTTTTAACCTTTTGTAAACAAATAAGTTTTCGAATCAAAACAAACTATCTGGATTGTACAAGTGGGAGGTTTTCATATGCTCGTACACAATTTTCTTTGATTTTTTGTTAATTTTTCTTTATTTTTTTCTTCATTTTAATTTTCATGTTAATTTTTTGTTATTATCCTAATTTTCGTTAATTTTTCTTAATTTTTCCTTAATTGAAGTGAAACTTCTTATGGGGCGGGTCCGCGAAATGATGTTAAGTTTTCCGAAGTTTTCAAAGTTAAAATTTTTAATGTTATTTAAATTTTAATAATATTTTTTATTAATTTAAATTTTAATGATACAATTTACCGGAAAAATTATCGACTATGGCAAATTGTTTGAACAAAAATTAGAAAAAGGTTGAAATTTTCGGCCATGCCAAATAATTTGAAAAAAAATTTGAAATTTTCGTCAGTTTCCGTGAAAATAAATTCGAAGAAGAAAATTTCAAGAAAATCTTTTAATTTTGTTGGATTTTTAGAATTTGAAACACCATAAAATAACGACCAATATAATATTTAACCCCCATAAGTCTCCTTTCGCTATATGCACATAGAGCGTGTTTAATTTTTTTTTAAATCTTTGTCAACATTTTTAAAATATTTTTATTGTTTCTTCTTTCAAAAAGTATTTGCATAATATTTTTAAAATATTGAAAAATATTTAATTGATATTAATGTTTTTTTTTTTTTTTTTTTTTTTCATTGGGATGGAACGGTTTTTAGTCCATGGGAGAATAAAACCCTCATAGTAATTCCAAGTGCCTGCTTTAAATTTTTGGAAAATTCATATATGATTTTTCTTGGAGGGGAGGGGGGGGGGGAGGATTTGTCAAATAACGACGCTAATTATAAACCTCCTTAAGGAAAGCTTATGAATATAATAAGCATTTTGAAGCAGCCTTTCTCCTTTTCTGATATGTTAACAGATCTACAGATGTTTGTCCTTCAACTAAGCTCATTTTTTTTTAAATTTCAGACAATTCCAGCAATAATGGCGACGTGCAAGGCCTTCAGAAGGAAGAAAAATCGAACCCATCAGAAACGAATCCTTTCTTTTTAGAAAATAACATTGTCGCTGCTCATCAATTTGAAAGTAAATTTGAGGCAAGATCTGACACGTCTTCGCATTTTGGAGAAGATAGTGAAACGGAATCCGTACTCACAAATTTGGAACACAAGGGCAGAGGTAAAAAAAGCAACTAACATTTAAATCGGAAAACTGCATTAAAGAAGCTTGAGCTTATTTGTGAAGACCCGTTACTGAAATCTAAGAAATGACTGACCACCTTTAAAATATGAGAAACGTCATGACCATGACCTTGACCTTGAACCTCATGAACTAAAACATGTAGTTGAAAGCAATCTACGCATTGGCTTTTGTTACAAAAATGAAAAAATTTCAAGGAAAGCGTCAGGGTCATGGTAAGGTGTTATCTGCAAACGGAGCGTAGTTCCAGAAAAAAGTAAAAGCACGACATGTTTCTTTCACAATTGGCATCAATGGCTTTGTAATTTTAATTTATAAAAAAATTTTAATACATTTGTTTTCTTTTCCAGCCGATTCGTTTGGTTTGGTCAGAGATCTATCAGCCGAAGTCAAAGAAGAAATACGAAAATTGCGAGACAACGGAATTAAAATCTCGGACGACTTATTTCAAGAAGATGACCCTAACTTCCTTCGATTCTATGTAAAAGAACTCAGCGAAAGACTAATAAAAAACCAAACGGAAAATTCCGTTTTTCCCGTCGACCCCGACGAATATTACCGAACGATATCCGAAAAAGCTGCGTTATCGCAAGAAGTGGCCAATTTAAAAGCCGAAAACAATTTGTTGCTGGAATCCCAAGTGGAACAATACGAGAAATTAAAACGAACGAACCAAACGTTAAACGAGCACAAGTCGAAAACTTTTACCTTGGAAAACGAAAAGGCGACGCTGAAAATGGAGAACGAGCAGCTTTTAAATAAAATCCAGTCTTACGAACATGAAAAGGAAGTCCTGGGGAGGAAAATGAAAGAAATGGAAGATCACCTTAATTCCGAAAAGAAAAAAATGGAAAATTTGAAAGAGACGTTTGCGAAAAAAGAGGAAGAGATCAAAAAAGCGAACGAAAAATTAAAATTTTTGTGCGGGAAATTCGAAAATTTCGAGGAGAAACAAAAGTCGAAAGACGAGGAAATTAGCAAGTTGAAGTGCGATAACAAAGAATTAAATGCGAAAGACTCTTTAAATTTGTCTGCAATTGAATTTTTGACGGAGAGGGTGAAAACTATTGAATCAGAGAAATCAAATTTAGGTGAGTTCAGTTAAATGCGATTTTGTTAGTGAAAAAATATAGTGGGCTCAGTGGTTTTGCTCAGTCACGTGACATGATGGAAAGCATTAGCCGCGCCAAAATTAGAGTTGGCACGCTCGTTTCTTTTTTTGAAAATCGCTGACACGTAAAGAAGTAAGCTTCTTGTTAAGAAAAATTGGTATTAGGGGAAGATTTAGGAGACCCCCCCCCCTCC
The DNA here is from genome assembly GCA_037577465.1 of Liposcelis bostrychophila. Lineage (NCBI taxonomy): Eukaryota > Metazoa > Arthropoda > Insecta > Psocodea > Liposcelididae > Liposcelis > Liposcelis bostrychophila. Next base: position 21,870,163 of record CM075214.1, on the reverse strand, counting down.
TAGTGATGGCAATAATTTTGAATATATCAATATTCCGATTATCGATATTTTAAAAATTTCGATAACGATATATCGTATATCGAAAAAAAAATCGATATTTTTTTCCTCGATATATCAATATATCAATATTTCAATATTTCGATATATCGATCGTTCGATATATCAATATTTTGATATATCGAATATCGATATTCGATATTTCGATATATTGATAAATTATCTCCATCACTACCTCTCCCCGCAGCGGCTCACCAAATGTTGCCAAACGAGCTTACTATATTTATTCACTAACAGTCAGATTTACATTCTTTTCACTGTTTTGAAACTGAATTTGTGTGATTTTTCTTTTAAATTTAGCTCATCATCGAAAATTTAGAAAAATCCCAAAATTTTTTCAAAATATTTTCCATCGATTATAAAATAAGGGTTTTCTAAATTTAGAATCGGAATTGACTACTGCGAAGATTTCGTCGGAGGAATCAATGACCTACATTACCAATTTGGAAAAAATCGCCCACGAGACCCAAGAAAACCTGGAAAAAATTAAAAGGAAATACATGGATTCCAACGAAACCCTGAGCGGTTTAAAAAAAGAAAACGAAATTTTAAACGAAAAACTGAATTCGACTCAGGTTTCTTGCAAAAAATTGAAAGACAAATTGGACGGATGCAAAGAAAAAATTAACGAATTGAAAAATCGGAGCGAAAACAGAGAGAAGGAGCTGGAAAAAATAACGAACGATTTAAAGCTGAAGAACGAAGCCCTGGCAACTTTCGTCGAAAATTTAAAAACGGAAAACGGAAGTTTGAAGTCGAAAATGAGCAATTCCAAGGATGAGTTTATGAAAGAGCGGAAGGATTTACTGAACGAGATCGAACTGGCCGGTAAAAAAATCTTTAAGCTGGGTCAGAAATATCGGAATTTGAAAGTTGAATGCAACAACAGGACGAATTTGATCGGGCATTTGGAGGCTTTGTTGAAAAAAAGCGTGGAGGAGTACAATGGGAAAATCGTAAGCTTGGAGAGAACGATGTCCGATATTTTGGAGAAAATCGAGGTTTATAAAAGGAGCGTGGCGGAAAAGAACATGGGAGACGAAACGAAAGTTACGGAGTTGGAAAATCAGTTGCATGCGGCAGATCAAGAGAAATGGACTTTGGAAAGGGACGTGGCTAATTATTATAAGATGGTTAAAAAATTGCAAATGGAGCTGGTCGATAAGCAAAAAAGCTTGGAGGAAATGAATTTTAAGTTGATGGAAACCGAGATGAAAGGGAAAGGTGATGCGAAGATGAATTTCGGTACGCAGACGGTTGTTGAAGAAGAAAAGGAAGTGGATTCGGATGGAAAATTAATACAGCGGTTGGAAGAACGCTTTGCAAGCGAGAAAAAGAAGCTGGAAAAGGTAAGGATGGGTTTTATTTATAAAATAAGCAAGATCGTGCTTTCGACCATCCTCCTGTTGGAAGGAAATAGTATTTTTCATACCAAGGAGAGCAAATGGCACTTTTCTGAACTGGAGAGCGGGGTTGCCAAGCCGAACCGAAGGTGAGGTTTGGCAACGCTGTCTCAATTTCCGATAAGGGCCTCTTGTTGAGAAAATATATTTCATATTACAATTATTACATATTTCATGTTCCATATTACATATTTTATATTACATATTTCATATTACATATTTCATATTACATGTTCCATATTACATATTTCATATTACATATTCCATATTACATATTTCATATTACATATTACATATTTTCTCTTCCGGAGGTGTCATAGGCTGATGCGCTAGAGATCGTAGAAATATTACCATTTTTTGTGGAAAGCTTTAAGAATATCAAAATTCTTCTTTTTTAGATAATCAGCGAACTGAAGTCGGAAAATGGAAAGTACGAAGCGAGGATTCAAGTAATGATGACGAATTTGTCAAACTGCGGAAAAAACTTGAGTGATTTTTCTTCAAAACAAAGGTAAGTTTCAGTTTTATTTTATTATTATTATTTTTTTTTTCGATTCTCTTTTTGAAATCCCCGAAATTCCCCTATCAGATGTTTTGAAGAAAATGAAAAACAGAATTCCGAGCTTAAATTGGAAATTAAAAACCTGACCAATAAGTTAAACGCGAAAAATAAACAACTGAACAAATTAGAAGAGGATATTCGAATTTCCAATTCGAAATTCCGACGGTTAAACGATGATTTAAAAAAAGCTCAGTCGAATGTGTCTGACTTGGAAAACTTGTTAACCAAAGAAAAATGCAATGCCGAGTATTTTCAAAAAGAAAGAAATGAGTTGGCCGATAAATTATTGCAGTCCGTGAAATTGGTTATGGACGAACGAGCTGCTAAGCAAAGTTTGCAGTTGTTGTTTGCTGAAAAAGAGAAATCATTTAAGAGCGAATTCGAAAAAAAAGAAAAAGATCTTCAAGATGAGATTAATAGGCTGAGGACGGAATGTTTGAAGAATGTTGCTGTTGGAGCATCTCAACAGCAAAACCAAAAAATGAAAAATGTTTTGGAGCAGTTAAAAACTGTGAGGGCGTCGAATCTTGAGTTGAGAAAAAAGGAAGGAGAGTTGCAGGGGAAGATTGTCCTCTTAGAAGATGAGTTGTAAGTTTTGTTTTCCGAAGAGTTTTTACTGATGTTTATGTTACAAATACGATTTATTTGTTTAGAAGGAACGCCCGAATAAATATTAAGCAAATGGAAGGAGAATTAATTAACGGTAAAAAATTGAAGGAAACATACAGAACTATGAGAAATTTGATAGGAGAAGAAATAAGGAGATTGCAGCAAGAAAAATCGATAGGGCTGTGTGCTGCTGACAAAATTGAGCGGCATTTTAATTTGATAGAATTTAGTTAATTTATTTATATCTAAAATAGAATATTTACTACGGTTATAGATAAAATACAAAGGTTAAGAACAAAATAAGATAAGCACAGAAAACAAACTATTAATACTTATATTTAGGAATATTACAAATGATTTATTTGCATACATTTTTTATAAACTTGCCATGATTTTTTATAAAGTAATATGAATTCCGGCCTTGGTGTCTGATTTATTAAACTTAAATGTTTCCGAACGTTCTTTTAAACGTTTCATTTCATTTAATAGCTTAACTTTTAATTTTAATTAGTGTTCATAAAATAGATATCCTGTAGCTGTCACTCAGAAAAGAAAATGACTAATGCGAAAGCAAAAGTGCCGTAAGAAAAGACATTTTTCTTAAAAATCGGGCGAAAACAAAAAAAAATTCTTGTGATAAGCCATTTTGGTTTGCCTTGGGATAAAGTGACTTGCCACCGTAGACATATATACTAGACCGGGCATCCTGTACAAAAGAGCTTTCCTAACATGTCTTTTGTTTATTTTAAATCTAGGGGAAAACAGAACGGTAAAATGGCGTACAGTAGGTAAACAATAGAAAACTGATTTGTAAATTAATTTCACATTTTAAATTCTTTTATATATAAAACGTTGTCGTTTACTATTTTTGAGGTAAAAGAAGTAATTGTTTGCAATTTTTTACACATTACGGTATATCAATAAATTTTTTGTTTACCACTGTAGCCATATTGTCGTTCTGTTTTAAAAAAAAACAGATTTAAAAAAAAACAAATGACATCCTAGGGAGACTGCTCCCATTAGGATGTCCGGTCTAGTATATATATGTCTATGGAATCAACATGGCGACTCGCGAAAATGATAATCATTGTTTAATGAAATAGAAACGTAATATCGTTTTAATTTTTATTTTAAAAACGTTTATCATGGATTAAACAAGATGGATATTGCACATTGTTAATATTCAGGTAACTTAAATTATATTTTCTTTAAAAAAATTGAACAGAAGTTTAACATTGTCCAATGCGGAGGATATGTTATGTTTAGGTTATGTTATTACTAAGAAGCTACAAAAAACGAAGTAAAAATATAACTTTTCTACTGATATTTCATATAGTTATTTTATTTACATTGTTTAGTGTGAAATTGTTTGATACAGCGAGCATGAACAGTATTTTCATAACATAATATATAAATTCTACATAAGTCGCCATTTTGTTTGTTTACAATATACGACTTGCCCACTCGGATATCCGAGCTGATGATTTGCGACAAGTCAGAAAATGTCTTGGTACAAAACAAAAACGTTCAAATGCTAAGTCAGTTTGTTTTCTGAGTGTATATTTATACAAAAAACAGTCGCTCGGAGCTTATCCCTGTTATTATCCTGTTATGCGAGTCAAGATGTCTGATACATATCTATAACTTGAAGTATATATCCTATGGATATCGTCTTGATAAGGAATTTCCCACTGGGGAGCCGGTTTTGATAATGTTATTAAATAATTAATCATGGAAAATAAAGCGAAAGTGTACCACACAACTTGTATATAAGCTTTTTGTATTGCCAGAATGCGATCGAGTATAAGGTATGTCATATAAAGGGATAATAAGAAAAATAATTTCCAAGACTGTGCAATATGCGACAAAGCAAATAGCAGTACAACGCTTTGAAATATTAAAGCTGGAGGAAAATAGCGATCATTGAAAAAATTGATAACTCGATTCATGTCTGGCATTGGGATTCGGTCCAAAACTGAGACCGTGGGGAAATATTCTGTGTAAACGTCAGGAGAAATGTCGAGTCTTTCGGAAAATTCGGAACGACTTTCTCCTAGATATGTGACATCGTTGCGGTAATCATTTGGATCATCTGCCCAATTTACAAAGTGCTTCGTGGAGTTCATCATTATTAATGTTAATTGCCAAGGAGTTTCGATAAATGCCAATCTTCTACGAGGAAATAGTTTTTCTATATATTCCAAAAATTTTATTGCATAAATCCGAATTCTCGAACCCAAAGATTGTATGACGGGTCTTTTTAAAACAAGTTTTAGATGATTTTGAAAAAAATTGTCTATCAAGTGTACCTTGTTCCCGTCGTTTAACGGATCGAATTCGAGAGCAAAAGTCGACAGTACGTCTTCCAACTCGCTTTTATGGTCCAACCGTGTTGCGATCCATATTTTGCTTTTTGTATTTTTTTGTATAAAATTTTAGTAAGAAAATCATTTTTCTCCTTGGTTCTTCTTCTAAAATCTTGTCGAATCCATCGAAAACAAATAAACATCTTTTAAATCCAGACTCCCTCGTCAATATCGATGTTAGTATGTGCGTTGTTATTTCGTTATTTAAACATGGTTTTATGTTCTTAAGTAGTTGGAAGAAATCTTCAGTGCTAAAATTTGTAGTGTCGATAGTTTGTATTTCGGTCAAATGCTCTTCCAGATTAATTCTAATTGTCCAGTGAGTTTTCGCGATTGAAGGGGATTCATATAATTTGGATAGCGATGTGCTTTTCCCCATCCCCGGAGTTCCCGCGAAAAGCACTACTTTCTTATGAGCTAGGAATGGTACTAGATCCTTTTCTTTAATCAGGGATTTATTATTGATGTCTAAACGTCTAAATTTATTTTGTAAACTTTTGATTGACCCGTAAGAGTTTATCCAGTGGATTTCTTTGGAATTGGCGTGGAACCAGTGGACTCTTAATTCTCTGTCATCATATCTCAAACGAAACCATCTATCTTTCGCTTCAGCTTCATTTTTGTAAAAATGATTAAAAGCTGTCTCGGCATCTTTCGCATTTAATACTCTAACGTTAGGATAAACGTTAAAATCATTCAAGCTGACATCGTTATCTGTTATACTGATAATGAACAATTCCCTGAATTGGTCAACGGACCAAGGCAGTATAGTTGATTTTAAACAAACCATATCTTTAAGAGTTCTCCGATCAGTTACAAATATTTTGAATTGTCTTTCGACATGAAATGCCGAACTGTAGAACTGTTTCAGAATGAAGGATTCATTTTCAAACTGGATAAAGTAAATTTTTTTGTCGCAATTGATCAAACAAAATTGCTTGACGTCTTCGTCTGAAAATTGATGAGTTAGAATAATCCTTTTATTAGCTACGCCAATCGAATCCGCATTATTGATTTGTATGTGACCAACAATTGTGTCGCGATCGATCAAATTTTGATTTATATATTCATTGAAATGAGCCACGAATTGTTCTTCTAAATCTAATCGGTTTTCAAAACCATAAATCACGAATAAGTCTCTCGAATTTTTTAATTCGTAAATGAAGGTTTCCATATTAATTTTCTCGTCGATGTTTCCAAAGAGTTTTTCCGTACTGTAGTATTCGGCGGTTTTCTTTCCGATGCAGATATCTTTCCCCTCGATGAGGCCCTCAATCATATTTCCTGTTATGAAATGGACGATATGCTCGTCTGTAGCGATTAAATCACTTAATTTTATTTTCATACCTTGAAATGTGATTTCTTTTGATGAAATTGTAGAATTTTCATCGAAGCAGGAAAGGGATAATGCGTTGTTCAATAACAAGTTACTGTGAGTAATTTTCGACTCAATTGGTAGGTTGATCAAAGTTTGTAATGCTTGACTTAATTTATCTTCTACTCTGGGATGGAGGATAAATATAATGCATTTATCAGGCGAGATATCCAAAAGATCCGAAACGAGATTGAAAAATTCGATTAGTTGTTCTTGGTGAACGTTTTTGTTAAACTGAAGTATCAGTTTGTCGCATCCGTTTAAAAAGACTTGCATCACCTCTTTTAACTCCGTCACCAGATCCTCAAAATTGAGGGCAAGGTACTTGTCAAATTCGTTTATGTAGTTGCGTCCGAAAAGCGCTTGGAGGACCTTCACCAAACCCAAATACGTATGTTCCGTTTTAAGCAGAAAAATTTTCTTGTCTTTTGTGCTTAAAAAATTCTTGACCGAATCGCCGACGTCGTTGAAACATAAATTGAACTTTCTTAATTTTATCAAATTTCCCAAACTTTCGTTAAATTTGCGAATCTTATTTTTCACTTTAAGCATAGGGCTTTGCTTGATAAATTCATTACACTTGGAAATGATGGTCCTTGAGTAAAAGCTCATTAATTCTGAAGCATTTTTTTGAAGCCATTCTCTTCCGAATTCGCATTCGGCAAGAATTTGTGGTATAGTCACAATTAGCTCAGAATGATGATCATCTTCGGAATATGTCTTTTTGACATTCAGAACAATATTATATGGGTCATCATTAAGAACCTGCAACGCTTTGAAGAATCTTCTTTTTATTTTCTCAAAATTTTCTTTTTCTTTATTGTCTTCGGTTGCCATGTACGGATTGCACTCGTTTTCGTATAAAATTTGCATGGCCATATGCGTTAGTTCATGGGCTATCGTCCCCATAATTTTCTTTTCTTCTCTCTCAGGACCTGCTGCTATGTAAACCCTTCCTTCCTTGTACATGGCTTCTCCTGTTGTGTTCTTGGAGCACAATGGGTTAAGCCTCGCCACATTTTCTTCGCCAAAATCGTAAATGATGTCTAAATAATCGGAGTACTGAATGACTTTGAAAATGGTCGAAACCTCCGTGATTTCGTCCAATTTGGAATACAATTTTTTTAGCCGATTTCTGGATCCTTTTACGGGTGCTTGAGTTCTTGATTTCGACATAAGGTAATCGATGTGAGGGTTCGAAACATACGGGAAATGAATTATGTTAGCTTCTCTCAGTGCCAGTTGGTCATTTAACTGGAGTTGCTCATATTCTTCTTCTTCATGATCATTGAAAAACTCCGCTCCGATCGACATCAAGTGAGCTTGGATGTCAAAATTTCTACACTTCAATGCTGTGCAAACGGCCGAAATATTTTTTTCGTTCAAGTAAAATTTTGACTTGCATTTATTCACTATATTTTTCACGTTTTCTAAATCGTCATCTTCGATGCACTTATGCAAAAAATTCCTTTCTTGAACGAAGTTTTTCAAATTTTTGGCATTTTCGTCACTTTCACTGAGTTTGGATATATTTAATTCCTTCGGAAAACACGAATCCATTTGGAGTAGTAGCAGCACAACATCGTAAAATTCTTTTTCCCATGCATAATCCACAGCTAAATTTAGCTCATTATCCATATAATTCACATCGAAGTCGGTGGTAATGAACCGTTTGATAACATCCGATTTTCCATATTTTGCGGCTGCAAATAAGAGCCACCATGGCTTCTTTTTTGGTGCCATATCATTTGCGTTCTCCATAGTTAGTATTGGTGATACTACGATGTTTGTTAGAGCTAATTCTGTTTCTCAAGAATGACTTCGATCGGATCGATAACAGTTATCCCCGTAGATGAATATGACAGCTACCGTTATATGATCACCCTGTTTTCAATGTTCTTCATAGCTTTCATAATATTGCTAAAGCAAAAATATTGAAGTTAAAATTAAAATAAATATTTCAGTACCATATTAAAATATAATTCAGGAATAACTTACCCATGATTTATTATGATGGGCAGAGTCCTTATTTCAATAAACTGTTCTGATTTACACATTTTAAGAGTCTGTAGTTTAATATTTAAAAAAAAGCTCTGTGCAACCGTCTTATATAAATAAAGGAAATCGATGAAAAGATTAAATGATTATTTCGATTATCAGTTTTTAAGATTTATTAAAACAAAGAATAATAAAAACGAGGAAAATGGAAAACGTGAAATGGTTTGATTGCTCTAGTGCATGAAATGTAATTGACTGATTGCATAAGAAAATGCAACAAACTGGCGCTAGAGAAGCAAAACTTTTTCACTGAAAAAAACAAAAAATTGCCTCCTTATTTTTTGGGGACTCCGGTGAAAATATGTTTTTCATCACACAGCGCAGAGAAGTCCACTTATCCGCCCTAGGGCGGATAAGTGGAAGTGTTTACAGACTATATTACGCCGTACTTTGTGATGAAAAATAACTTTCAATGCAAGAAATGCAAACGACTTGCCCGTCTCGACCTATCTACTTGCCCGTCTCGGCCCTCGCATTCGGCTCGGGCTTAAAACTCGGTCTCGACGGGCAATTTTGTCGTTTGCATTCCTTGAATAGAAATCTACTATATTTAGACCTTAAGAAAGCTGTATTTAAAAGCGCGGCCAAAACAATGGGGTTTTTTTAAACCCTCACTTGGGCTTAAAGTAAACCTCAAGTGGAAAATTCATTTCCCTCCCAAGGTTAACAATATACTATTCCACGCACTATTTTTCAGTACGTTTTGCACTTGTAGTTGATCCTCAATACGGAAACAAAAACACTTAGTTCTGCCGCGGTAAGCGAAATGGGCGTACGTCCATTCTTAAGTTGGCACTTGTCTTCTATTTTTAACTTATGTAAATAAATAAAGATTCAATTCCAAAATGGACATACGCCCAAACCGGTTTCCACGGCAGGGTTATGGGACAGGGAACGAAATACTGTATATTGTCTAGTTTTCATTGAAAATAAAAGCAGTCTCATAGATGACATACATAACAGCATCAAAAATCCAAGAGAGCAAAATAAGCAGATTCGTTGCACTCACATTATGGACTTGTACTTTCCTCATTCATATTTTAAAAGTGGTGAGATCTATCTTTTATAATCTTATAAATATCTTAATCTTTTCGATTACATCGATTTAATGTTGTTGAACCAATGAGGAAAAAACCATTTTTTTATTAATAACAAAAAAAAAAAAAAAATGCTGAACATCTCCCCGGTTTCCTCTTTATGATCCCTATACCGATAACCCCAACTGAGAGATTTACACCCCCCCTGCCTTAAAGCAATTTTTAGGTTTGTTGGAAAAATTAAAAAAAATACTATTCCTGTTTATCGAGTCAAATCTCACTTATCATCGTGAATTTGCCTTTTATGATACGACGACCAACTTCTTGGTTGCCTTAGCAATCCCATCTAAGATTACATTGTTATAAAAAATTCGACGGGAGTTTTATCAGATTAATTTTGTAATTTGTTTTGATAGAAAATGCATTTTCTGCATTCACGGATATTTTAAGGTGAATCATTATCGAGTTTTAAGAGGCTCATGGTTGCTATGCATGTGGGGTCTATTTAAAGATAAGCCTGGACTCAATAGATAGTCTAATTAAAGAGAGGCGAAACTGGCTACGCCTTCTGTTTAGTTTCTGCTGCCTGTTACTTATGTTCGTTTAAATTTAGCATATCAGCTTATTTTGGCTCCCTAGTGTATAGCGGCTATTATTTTGAAACGCAGTGGGCTGTTCTTACATTTAGCATGAGTACCAGTGAATGTTTTGGGTTTTTCAAATCAAATGTGGAATTGGTGTCAGTTATGCGGATGTAGGTTAATTATTACCCTTGGAGCCTGGCCATCCTTGCTCAAGAGAGGTCGTAGAGGTTGGTGTAATCTCTTTACCAGTTTATACAACAGTGGAAAGGCATTGCCTTACCCCCATAAGATGTAAATAGTGGCTTTTTACTAAAATTTAACATTCCTGTAGGATTTCGACCCTCCCCCCCTTCCGTATTTAAGCCACTTAAATAATACTTAAATCTCCCACAATTTAAAACTGCTGCCATAACCCATAATTTAAAAAAGGATCTAAAGAGATTATAAAAGAACATTTTTATGTAGCCAGGGTATTTTGCTTTGAGGAGTTTAAAAGTGTTTTAGTCTTTTATTATTAATTAATTCTTTTTTTTTTTTTCTTTTTTAGATATTCCACAAATTAAAGCCTGAAAATGGAAAGTGCGAAGCGAAAATTCAAGTTATCGTGACGAATTAATCAAACTGCGGAAAAGACTACAGTGATTTTTCTTCAAAACGAAGGTAAGTTTCAGATCTTTGTTTTTTACTGTTTTTAAAATCCCCGAAATTCCCCTATTCGAACTTTTAGAGAAAATGAAAAACACAATTGAGAGCTTACATCGGAAATAAAAAACCTGACTAATAAACTAAGCGCCACAAATAAAGAATTGAATAAGATAGAAACGATACTCGAACTTACCATTCGAAATATCTCAGATTAAAAAAGCTCAATCGAATGTAACTTGGAAAACTGGTTGTGGGTAATGAAAAATATAATGCCGAATATTTTCAAAATGAAAGAAATGAGTTGGCCGATAAATTATTGCAGACGGTAAAGTTGGTTATGGACGAACGAGCTGCTAAACAAAGTTTGCCGTTTTTTTTTTTTTTTTTTTTTTTTTTTTTTTTTTGCTGAAAAAGAGAAATCCTTTAAGAGCGAATTTGGAAAGAAGGAAAATTATCTTCAAGATGAGATTAACAGGCTGAGGACGGAATGTTTAAAGAATCTTGCTGTTGACATGTTTGTCATGTTGTTGGAACATCTCAACAGCAAAACCAAAAAATGAGAAATGTTTTGGGACAGTTAAAGAATATTAGGGCGTCGAATCTTGAGTTGAGAAAAAAGGAAGGAAAGTTGCAGGGGAAGATTGTCCTCGTAGAAGACAAGTTGTAAGTTTTGTTTTCGTAAGAGTTTTTATTGATGTTTATGTACGTATACGAAATTCCCGTGATTTTAGTTAAAATAAGTTAAAAGAAGTAATATTGAGTCATTTCCAGTAGCCATGGGTAGGATATGAGCGAGAATGTTAAAATAAGTTAAATCTAGTAAAATATCTCCAAGAGCATTAAGTTAACTAAAGTTAATTTATGTCATTATAAGTTATAATTGGTTAAATTCAGTAAAAGCAAGTAAAATATGATTATCTGACAGGTTTTGAATAACTTTTTTTAGTATTAAAAAGAGTCGTTTTTCAGTTAATTAAGATTATCTCTCAAAGCTAACTTTATTTTTTCAAACTTTTGATTTCGGTAGGGGAGTCCCCACTCCCACCCCTATTATATGAAATTACTTATTCATTTGTTAGAAAATTGTTTGGGGGGAAAAAAAAATCATACGTTTAACATTTTGCACGGAATTATATCTATTGTAAATGATGACATCAGCATTACACCAATACCCCTCCAAAAATGATGCCGTAATAATTCAATTGACCCTAGTGCTATGAGAAAAAATCATATCTCCTTTTTTTATTTTATTTTATAATCTCATAAAAGCCGAAATTCATGAAATGCTTTAATTTTATGGAAATAACTCATTGAGAGAAAAAATTTTCGTCCGGTAGATGAGCCGAGTGGGAATCGAACCCACGTCTTCTGCTTTCCGGGCGGGTGCTCTACCACTAATCCAAATAAATAAATGTGGAATTTGTTTAAACGAAATCGAGAGGATTAAATATTAAGAGATGTTTAAAATAATGGAAAAAAATCCATTACAATAATGAAAATGAGCCTTTAATCAGCCTTTAATCGCTGATCGTTCCGTTTGTTTTTTTTCGTTTCATTTTTGCTAACTTGAAACCGTTCCCGTTTCTTCAAACGTTTTTAACGCAAAACATGAAGAAATAACGCTCTTTTTGTTACCGTTTCAATAACGGTTTAAAATCACTGCTTGCTCTGCGATCGCTTAAAAAAAAGGGGCTGCAATAGCACTGGAGGGTTTGTTTTCTTGTCGCGTTTAGCAGTAATCCATAATTTCTTGCGTGTGCATATAAATTCGCAAGCGAAAATAACTGCAGCTAATAACATTCCCAAGATTGGGATTGACAACACATGGATCATCTGGTATATTTCGATAGATCTGAAGCTTTCCTCTACTTCATTTTTGATCGGTTGAGAATGAATGATGTCTTCCATTTTTTTCAGTATTCCGTATTCACGGAATCGAATGAGGCTGAAATTTCAAAAAGCCAACTGTTATTTCTTTTTTCATTTACATAAATGTTTGTTAACGCTTACTTTTGATTAAAGATGCTTGTAAACGGATTATGAAAAGTTAATTGTAGTACAAGGTGACCAGAAGTTATGGGTTGAGGAATTCGGTATGTACGGCATGATACATTTTCATATTCAAATTTGTAATCTGTCCCGTATATCGCTATGTTTTCATTGTTGCACAATATCGTCCCATGTTTAAAGTTCAAATAATCGCTGTCATACCTTAGAGTATAATTGCCCATCATAGCAGCATATTTTGTTCCCTTTGGAGAAAAACATAAAGCATGTTAGGAACTCTTGCAATTTCTCAATAAAAATGATTAGGCTTACGTTCAAATAAGTAGATATGAAGCTAGTTCGGGTTGTCAATGCCAATTTGTATTGTCCGTTTTCAATAAATTCATCGAAGTTTGTAAATGGTATCTGTGGAATTTTGACCGCTAAGAAGGCTGTAATTACAGACGTAAAGGAATTAACTACGGCTATTGCAGTGATACTTATTGCAAAGCATAAAACTCTCAGAGAAATATTTTCTACTTCCCCGCTACCGCTTTGGTTACAAAATATTTCGAATACTAAGAAGAAATGATCCACCAAATGTTGTTTGTTTGACTTTACGAGGTTTTGTATAAATAAAGCAGAAGCACATCCGATGACAAGAATTAAAAATATAGAAAGCCAAAGATCTAGTACAAACGGTTGAAGGTAATAATCTTGCCTCAATCGAGCTTCAGGATATTTTATATACCAATTATACCTTCGGGAAAAACATGACTGTATTGCTATGTTTCTACTTGATAATAAATTGGAAAATTAATTACATCATGTAATAAATTACAGAATTGGAAGTACATTGATAATCTTGGCTCTCCGAGTTCGTACCAGAAATATGACCAAGGTAACGTCATATTTCTTGTCCGAAAACGAGGAGTGGAGAGTGAAGTGTAGTATCAAGTCTACTACCTGTGCTGTTATTCATTACATGGTGTAATTAGTTATCTAGTGAAGCATATACTATACAGCACATACTAAGAAATGATAGTTTTTTTACTTACTTAAATGTAAATATAGGACCAAGCCTGAAAACTTCTATCATTCCAGTTTTGTAAAAGGTTATTGTGTTTATTATGATATCTATAACTACATTCCTATCCATATTCATCCACGAACGCATGATATCTCTAAAATTCTTGGAGAGAAAGCTTATTGGAACAACAATTTTGTTAAGCCTAAAACAAAATATCAAATTGTGAACCAATATTAGTCTATACAAAGTCATTCATTTAATTAATTAGCAGAATTATATGATTTACAGTTATAAAGCTGTAGTGGATAGCCTTTCTGAATACACTAACCTAAAGTTCATCATTTTACTGAGATCTTGGAGTAAAATTTCAAATTGGCAATACTCATCAAAAAGTCTGTTGCAATCCTGAAATATTTAAATATTTGGTCACTTCATGACTAAAAAACCGAATCAAGACGAAGGTTACAAGTATAAAATATACATTTTGGTTGTGTAAATAACCGAACGTAGTGACAAGCGTTTGATTTAAATTTAATCTTCTCCAATAAGAAGTGGCATTTGAAATATTTAACACACCGTTGTACCAAGTTCCAAAGTCAAAGGTGAATGTTTTATTTTTAACTGCATATACTTCCGTCAGTTGATATAAGTTCTCTCGAACTTCTTGAATTACAATAAGTTCGCAGTTGAAGGGTATTCTTTTGTCGTAGTGATATACAATATTTGACTTGGAGTTGTCCAAAAATAAAAACCAAGTAAACCAGCTCAATCTAAAACTTTGGTATTTCTGTTGGAAAAAAAATTTAGATCATTATGATCGATATCAATTTCAATTATTTAACGTAGTTTGTAAGATCTTACTTCGTATGTTACTTCGGTTAGCCTTTCAAATGTATTCAGAGTTTTCGTTTTGAAGATAATACCAGTACTGAAATCTTCTGATCGGTGTATAAAAACGTTTTTATCGTGATAATAAGGCATAGAAGTAAAGTAATGGAGAAATCGTTGGGTGTCCAGTTGACTTGATCTTATATTTGCAGTTGAAAGTCTTTTGATTTGGTGAATATCGGTATTATCATCCCAGAAAATGCAGAAGCGAATATCCATTTCTTTTACTAAATCGGAAACTATAGCCGTTTCTTTTTCATTGAAAGAAGGTACAACCATAGGGAAAGTAATGATTATAATCAAAACGGTACATGAAATACTTTTGCCGAATTTCATTTTTTAATAATTTTAAAATTGACCTCTATTACAGCGAAAGTAGTGACCGATAATCGTAAAGCTAGTTCAAACTAAATCGTGAGGAGAAATATGAAGGAAACTTTTAATGGAAAAATATCCATTACATCCATGAAAATGTATTTTATAAAAAATGACTATAATAATGAATGACCCTATCTATTTTCAGTTCGAGCGGTTACAAATGTGAATCAAATGAATTCAATGGGGGGTAGTTTATTTAAATGATATCGAATATTTAAATAATATCGGGTCGATATTTAAATGATTCCTTATGAAGCAGCGAATTCAGATTTTACCACGTTTTTGTGGATTAATAAATGTCTAGTTGACTACCGTGAGACAATAATCTCCGTCCTTAGTAGCTAGGGTATTTTGCTTTGAGGAGTTTAAAAGTGTTTTAGTCTTTTATTATTAATTAATTCATTTTTTTTCTTTTTTAGATATTCCACAAATTAAAGCCTGAAAATGGAATGTGCGAAGCAAAGATTCAAGTTATCGTGACGAATTTATCAAACTGCGGAAAAAACTACAGTGATTTTTCTTCAAAAACGAAGGTAAATTTCAGATCTTTGTTTTTTACTGTTTTTAAAATCCCCCGAAATTCCCCTATTCGAACTTTTAGAGAAAATGAAGAACAGAATTGAGAGCTTACATCGGAAATAAAAAACCTGACTAATAAACTAAGCGCCAAAAATAAAGAATTGAATAAGGTAGAAGACGATACTCGAATTTTCCATTCAAAATTTCTGCGATTAAAAAAGCTCAATCAAATGTATATAATTTGGAAAACTGGTAGGCCAATGAAAAATATAATGCCGAATATTTCTAAAATGAAAGAAATGAGTTGGCCGATATTATTGCAGTCGGTGAAGTTGGTTAAGGACGAACGAGCTGCTAAGCAAAGTTTGCAGTTGTTGTTTGCTCTTTTTCCTTTTTTTTTTTTTTTTCTTTTTCTTTTTGCTAACTTGAAACCGTTCCCGTTTCTTTAAACGTTTTTAACGCAAAACATGAAGAAATAACGCTCTTTTCGTTACCGTTTCAATAACGGTTTAAAATCACTGCTTGCTCTGCGATCGTTCAGAAAAAAGGGGCTGCAGTAGCACTGGAGGGTTTGTTTTCTTGTCGCGTTTAGCAGTAATCCATAATTTCTTGCGTGTGCATATGAATTCGCAGGCGAAAATAACTGCACCTAATAACATTCCAAAGATTGGTATTGACAACACTTGGATCATCTGCTCTATTTCGATAGGTGTAAAATTTTCCTCTTCTTTATTTTTGATCGGTTGAGAATGGATAATGTCTTGCATTTTTTTCAGTATACCGTATTCACGAAATCGAATAAGGCTAAAGTTTTAAAAGTCAGCTGTTATTTTTTATTTTATTTTTTTTTTCATTAATATAGATATTTGTTAACGCTTACTTATGATTGAAGATGCTTGTAAAGGGATTATGAAAAGTTAATTGTAGTACAAGGTGACCAGAAGTAATGGGTTGAGGAATTCGGTATGTGCGGCATGAGACATTTTCATACTCAAATTTGTAATCTGGTGCGTATATCGCAATGTTTTCATTGTTGCACAATATCGTCCCATGTTTAAGGTTGTAATAATCGTTGTCATACTTTAGAGTATAATTGTCCATCATAGCAGCATATTTTGTTTCCTTTGGAGAAAAAACATAAAGCATGTTAGGAACTCTTGCAATTTATCAATAAAAATGATTAGGCTTACGCTCAAATAAGTAGCTAAGAAGCTCGATTCGATCGCCAGTTTATATTGTCCGTTTTCAATAAATCCATCGAAGTTTGTAAATGGTATTTCTGGAATTTTGACCGCTAAGAAGGCTGTAATTACAGACGTAAACGAATTGACTACGACTATTCCAGTGATACTTATTGCAAAGCATAGAATTCTCAGAGAAATCTTTTCCACTTCCTCGCTACCGCTTTGGTTGCAAAATATTTCGAATACTAAGAAGAAATGATCCACCAAATGAAGTTTGTTTGATTTTACGAAGTTTTGTATAAATAAAGTAGAAGCACATCCGATGGCCAGAATTAAAACTATAGAAAGCCGAAGATCTTGTACAAACGGTTGAAGGTAATAATCTTGCCGGAGTCGAGCTTCAGGATATTTTATATACCAATTATACCTTCGGGAAAAACATGACTATATTGATAATAAGTTGGAAAATTAATTACATCATGTAATAAATTACAAAATTGGAAGTACATTGATAATCTTGACTCTACGAGTTCGTACCAGAAATATGACCAAGGTAACGTCATTTTTCTTGTCCGAATACGAGGAGTGGAGAGTGGAGTGTAGTATTAAGTCTACTACCTGTGCTGTTATTTATTACAGTGGGGCATATATATACAACACAAACTAAGAATTGATAGTTTTTTCACGTACTTATATGTAAATATAGGACCAAGCCTGAAAACTTCTATCATTCCAGTGTTGTAATAGACCGCTGTGGTTATTATCATATCTATAACTAAATTCCTATTCATATTCATCAACGAACGCAGGATATCTTGCAAATTCTTGGAGACAAAGCTTATTGGAACAACAATTTTGTTAAGCCTAAAAGAAAATATCAAATTGTGAACCAATATTAGTCAATACAAAGTCAATCATTTAATTAATTAGCAGAATTATATGATTTACAGTTATATAGCTATAGTGGATAGCCTTTCTGAGTACACTAACCTAAAGTTCATCATTTTACTGAGATCTTGGAGTAAAATTTTAAATTGGCAATACTCATCAAAACGTCTGTTGCATGCCTGAAATATTTAAATATTTGGTCACTTTATGACTAAAAAACCGAACCAAGACGAAAGTTACAAGTATAAAATATACATTTTGGTTTTCCAAAAAACCGAACGTAGTGACGAGTGTTTGATTTAAATTTAATCTTCTCCAATAAAACGAGACATTTGAAATACTTAGCACACCGTTGTACCAGGTACCAAAATCAAAAGTGAATGTTTTATTTTTAGCTGCGTATACTTCCGTCAGTTGATATAAGTTATCTTGAAATTCTTGAATCACAATAAATTCGCAATCGAAAGGTATTCTTTTGTCATAGTGATATACAATGTTTGGCTTGGAGTTGTCCAAAAATAAAAACCAAGTAAACCAGCTCAATCTAAAACTTTGATATTTCTGTTGGAAGATAAATTTAGATCATTATGATTGATATCAATTAATTTAACGTAGTTTGTAAGATCTTACTTCGTCTATTGCTTCGGTCAATCGTTCAAATTTACTCAGAGTTTTCGTTTTGAAGATAATAGCAGTACTGAAATCTTCTGGTCGGTATATAAAAACTTTGTCATCGTGATAATAAGGCATAGAATTAAAGTAATGGAGAAATCGTTGGGTGTCCAGTTGACTCGATCTTATATTTTCAGTTGAAAGTCTTTTGATTTGGTGAATATCGGTATCATCATCCCAGAAAATGCAGAAGCGAATATCCATTTCTTTTATTAAATCAGAAACTATAGCCGTTTCTTTTTCATTGAAAGAAGGTACAACCATAGGGAAAGTAATGATTAAAATTAAAACGGTACATGAAGTTCTTTTGGCGAATTTCATATTTCAATGAATTTATTTATTTTTAAAATTTATTTATAACATAAAATATCGGAACGAAAACTTAACCTCAACAATTATTTATTTTTGTTATTTGAATAATTGTAAAATTTTAAAATGGACCTCTATTACAGCGAAAGTAGTGACCGATAATCGTAAAGCTATTTAAACTAAATTAAACTAAATCGTGAAGAGAAATATTAAGGAAACTTTTAATGGAAAAATATCCATTACACATATGAAAATGTATTTTATAAAAAATGACTATAATAATGAATGACTATCTATTTTCAGTTCGAGCGGTTACAAATGAATCAAATGAATTCAATGGGGGGGGGGGGGTAGTTTATTAAATGATATCGAGTATTTAAATAATATCGGGTCGATATTTAAATGATTCCTTATGAGGCAGCGAATTCAGATTTTACCACGTTTTTGTGGATTAATAAATGTCTAATTGACCACCGTGAGACAATAAATCTCCGTCCTTAGGCGTTGGTTACATTACTCGAAAATTTTTGTTCGAAGAGTTTCAAAAATTTTTTCTCGATGAAAGTGTTCATACTTTTCGAACATATGTTCGAAAAGTTTCGATGATGTTCGATATGTTTGATGATGTTTCATGATGTTTCATGATGTTTGACGTTATTTTTGGGGTTGTATTATATTTTTTAAATAATGGGAAAATACATATATCATCGGCCGAGCACCCATATTAATATAATACCACCCCAAAAATAACGTCAAACATCATCAAACTTTTCGAACATCATCGAAACTTTTCGAACATGTTCGAACATGTTCGAAAAGTGTAAACACTTTCATCGAGAAAAAATGTTTGAAATTCTTCGAACAAAAATTTTCGTGTAATGTAACCAACGCCTTATATTTAAATATCCCCTGATGTGAGTTTAGGTTTGAACCATCTTCTCCATCTTTGGTTGTAATGTTTCGTGATCAAAATGGTCCCTACACCCATTCCCAAGAAAAACACCGCTATTCCCAAACCCACAACTAAGAAAAGCATGTAATAGTCTTTCAACGGCCAAATCATTTTAATCGCTAGCCGTATTATTTCGATAGAAATAAATAAGTCGAATAGAAGCAGTTGAAAAAATCCTGAGCTATTATGAACGAAAACTCTATCCCATTTTGAAATTCTATCCTTAATTGATCTCTCACTGGGAAAATGTATTTTGTATTTTTCTATGAATTTCTCGTAGAATTCCAAAGCGTTATTTTCTCCGTAAGAGAAATCAATGAGGCTGTTATCGTCGTCTTTTGCCCAAGTTATAAAATGCTTCGTGGAGTTTATAATTATTAACGTTAATTGCCATGGCGTTTCGGTAAATTTCGACGCTCGCGTTTCTATATAATACAAAAATATTTTCCCGTAAATCAGAACTTTAAAATCGAAAATTTCGCTTCCGAGTTTCAGTTTTAAAATCAGTTTGAGGCGATCTCGAAAAAACTCTTGTATGAAGTATTCTTTTATCTCGTAGTCCAACGGATTAAATTCGAGAGCGAAAGTCGACAATTCATCTTCCAACTGTTTTTTTTGGTGCAAATGAGTCGTGATCCAAAGTTGACTTTTCGTACGGTTTTGCACGAATTTCAGTAAGAATATCGCTTTTTGCCTGTGTTCTCTGTCGATCTTTTCGAATCCGTCGAAAGCGAGTAAGCATTTCGCAAATCCAGAATTGGTCGTCAATATCGATTTTAACACGTTTTCCGTTAATTCGTTATCCAAATACGGTTTTACTTTAATCAGAAAACCGATCAAATCTTCGATGTTAAAATTTGTAGTGTCGATAGTTTTTATTTCGTTTTCGTGCTCCACCAGATTAATTTTAATCGCCCAGTGAGTTTTCGTGATTAAAGGGGATTCGCATAGTTTTGTGAGGGATGTGCTTTTTCCCATGCCCGGATTTCCCGCGATCAGCACAACTTTTTTATAAGTTAATATTCTAGGAGGTCGTTCTCATTAATTAAAAATTCGTTGTTAATATTTAATTGCGTAAATTTTTCGCGTAGACTTTCGACTGACCCGTAAGAATTTATCCAATGGATTTCGTTGCAATTTCTTACGTGGAACCAGTGGACCCTTATTTTTTCGTTGTCGTTTTTCAGTTTAAACCAATCCGCTCTGGCTTTCGTTTCGTTTTCGTAAAATTTATTAAAAGCCATTTTGGCCACTTTTGTGTTTAACAAGAGAACGTTATCGTAGGCTTTGAGATCGTTCAGATTGTCGTCATCCTCTTTTTTGCTGATGATAAACAATTCTTCGAGATTGTTACCCGACGAATACCTCTTCGATTTGAAAGAGACCAAAGTCTCCAGTTTCTTTCGATCCGTCACAAACACTTTTAACTTTCTTTCGACGTAAAACTCCGAATGGGAAACGTGTTTCAGCATGAGCGAACCATTTTCGATGCGAATAAAATAAATGTTTTTGTCGCGATTTTGTAAACAAAATTTTTTGATATCTTTGACGGAAAATCGATCGGCGAGAACGATTCTTTTATTGGTTTCTTCGATCGAATCCGAATTTATGTTTTGAATGTAGCGAAGGATTGTGGCGCGATCTATTAATTTTTGAATTATGTATTCGTCAAAATAAGCGATAAGTTCGTTTTTTTTGCTCAATCCGTAAATCACGAATATGTCTTTCGAAGATTTTAATTCGTGAATGAAACATTCTACATCGATTTCCTCGTCTATCGGAGGACCGAGAGAACGTAAAGTTTCGAAATTATAAGCTTCTTCGATGTTGTGGCGCTCGTTGGTTTTCCTTCCGATGTAGACTTCTTTCCCTTCGATGAGGTCCTCGATCAAATCTCCGGGTACGAATTCGGCGACGTTCTCGTTTGTAGCGATTAAACATTTCAATCTGATTTTTCTACCTTGAAACGTGATTTCTCTTGATGAAATATCGCGTTTTGATTTTTCGTCGAAATAGCAAAGGGATAATCTGCTGTCCGTTTTTCCCGCGCTCACGTCCGAAAACTCGTACTCGTGTAAGATTTTACGTAATTTGTCTTCGATGTTTGGATGGAAGATGAAAACGATCATGATGTTTTTGCTCGGTTTGATTTCTAAAACTTCGGAGATGATATCGAAAAATTTCGTGAGTTGACTTCGATGAATATCGTGGCCGAACTGAAGTATCAGTTTGTCGCACCCGTTTAAATAGACTTGCATCACCTCTTTTAGCTCCGTCACCAGATCCTCGAAATTCAGCGCAAGATATTTGTCGAATTCGTTTATGTAGTTGGGTCCGAAAAGCGCTTGGAGGACCTTCACCAAACCCAAATACGTATGTTCCGTTTTAAGCAGAAAAATTTTCTTGTCTTTTGCGCTTAAAAAATTCGCGACCCAATCGACGTTTTTAAAACATAAATTCAACTTCCTTAATTTTATCAAGTTTCCCAAACTTTCGTTGAATTTTCGAATCTTATTTTTTACTTTAAGAGTAGGGCTTTGGTTGATGAATTCGCGACATTTGGGAATGATGGTCCGTGAGTAGAAGTTCATTAACTCCGAAGCGTTTTCTCGGAGCCATTTTGCTCCGGATTCGCATTCGACAAGAATTTGTGGCACAGTCACAATTAATTCCGAGTGGTAGTCCTTTTCCTCATATTCCTTTGGAATGTTCGACAGAATAGTCCACGGATAATCACGAACTACTTTACCGAATAACTCCTTTCTGATTTCCTCGAAAATTTCTTTTTGGGTCAGATCAGTTGCAGTATACGGATTGCATTCGTTGTCGTATAAAATTTGCATGGCCATATGCGTTAGTTCGTGGGCTATCGTCCCCATAATTTTCTTTTCTCCTCTTTCAGGACTTGCTGCTATGTAAAGCCTTCCTTCCTTGTACATGGCTTCTCCTCTTGTGTTCTTGGTGCTCAACGGGTTAACTCTCGCCACATTTTCCTCATCAAAATCAAAAACTATATCTAAATAATCGGAGTACTGAATGACTTTGAAAATCGTCGAAACTTCCGGGATTTCGTCCAATTTGAAATAAAATTTTTTTAGCTGATCTCTGGATCCTTTTACGGGTTTTTGAGTTCTCGATTTTGACATGAGGTAATCGATGTGAGGGTTCGAAACATACGGGAAATGAATTATGTTCGCGTCTCTAAGTGCGTGTTTGTCTTTTAATTTGAGTTGCTCGTATTCTTCTTTCTCGCGATCGTTGAAAAACTCCGCTCCGATTGATTTCAAGTAAGCTTGGATGTTAAATTTTTTACACTTCAATGCCGTGCAAACGGCTGAAACATTGTTGTTATTTAAATAATATTTCGATCTGCTTTTATTCACAATATTTTTCACGTTTTCTAAATCGTCATCTTCGATGCACTTATGCAAAAAATTCCTTTCTTGAATGAAGTTTTTCAAATTTTTGGCATTTGCGTCACTTTCACTGAGTTCAGATATATTTAATTCCTTCGGGAAAGACGAATCTGCCTTGAGAAGTAGCAGCACAACGTCGTAAAATTTGTTCCTCCAAGCGTAATCCACAGCTAAATTTTGTTCATGTTCCA
Source organism: Liposcelis bostrychophila (assembly GCA_037577465.1). Classification (NCBI taxonomy): domain Eukaryota; kingdom Metazoa; phylum Arthropoda; class Insecta; order Psocodea; family Liposcelididae; genus Liposcelis; species Liposcelis bostrychophila. The sequence goes on along the minus strand of CM075214.1, from coordinate 21,847,054 downwards.
TATAGCTCATGTCTGCATTGGTGGCGATTAAATGTTTGACGGTGTCCAATAAGAGCCAAGACCTTTCTTCTTTCGGTATCATACCATTTCATTTCTCCATTTTTGATGTTGGTGATGGTGACGCCACAACGTTGCTTAAAACGAATTCTATGTATATCTCAGGAAGGATCTAGAACATTCTGTAAGGCGATTCTGTGCAAAAAAAAGTTTTTCTTACATCAAAATGTTTATGGAAGTCGCTAAAGCGAAATATTAGGGGGGGAAAAAAATGTAAAGTAAAATAGGGTAGTGAAATGAGGAAAAATTGATGGCCTTTTTTTATAATATTATATATAAGGCGAAATCTCTGAAATCCTTTAATTTGATGGAAATAACAACATCATTGAGAGAAAATATTTCCGTCGGATACATGAGCCGAGGGGGAATCGAACCCACGTCTTCCGCTTGCTAGGCGGTTCTCTGCCACTAAGCTACCCGCACTCGACGAATCCTCTCTCAATGATGGACTTAAATTGCAACACGAATCACAGAAGTATCTGCAGGGTAGTGCTATTTAATAACTAGAATTCAGTAATTACTTACCCATGATTTAACGAATTATCCTTCTTCTAAATTAGATATATGAATATGAATTTTGATAGGATCGGTAGCCCAATGTTTTAAAAAAACGTTTTGCGTCTGCCTTACAATGCAAGTTAAATTTTATTAAAAGATTATTCCTACTATCAGTGTTTAATCTTGGATTAACAAAAGAAAATAAAACAAAACGAGTAGGATAATGAGGATTAAAAAAGGAATGCATGTTAAGGAATGTATGAATTGGTTACAGATTTATTAAATTATTTTAATATTGACCTCGATTAGCCTACTTGAAAGCCTGTGATTCATAAATGTGGAACTTGTTTAAACGTAATCGGGAAGAGAAATATTCAGGAATATTTAAGATAATGGAAATAAAATTTTATTTATGGATTAATCCATAGCAATAAAAAAATGTTTTAAAATGATGAGTAATAATAATAAATGACTATAACCATTTCAGTTCAAGTTTTCAGGAATAAATCAAATTAACTTCATAGGGATTCGATGACTGATCACCTAGACAGGGTGACAAAGAAAAAGCTTGAAACCGTTTCCCGTTCTTTAAACATTTTTTAACGCAAAACATAAAGAAATAACGAGGTTTCTATTACCCTTTCAATTGCGATTTAAATCACTGCTTAGTAGCGATCGTTTGAAAAAAAGGGCGCCATAGGCACTGAGGGGTTTGTTTTATTTTCGCGTTTAGCAGGAAACCATAATTTATTGCGTGCGCATATAAATTCGAATGCGAAAATAACTGCAGCTAATAACATTCCAAAGATTGGTATTGACAACACTTGGACCATCTGCTCTAATTCGATAGGTGTAAAGTTTTCCTCTACTTTATTTTTTATCGGTGTAGAACGAATAATGTCTTCCATTTTTTTCAGTATTCCGTGTTCACGAAATCGAATGAGGCTGAAATTTTCAAAGCGAACCGTTATTTCTTTTTTTATTAACATAGGTAAGAGTTAACGCTTACTTATGATTGAAGATGCTTGTAAATGGGTTATGAAAACTTAATTGTAGTATAGCTTGACTAGAAGCTAAGGGTTGAGCAATTCGGTATGTACGGCATGAGACATTTTGATACTCAAATTCGTAATTTACCGCGTATATCGCTATGTTTTCATTGTTGCATAATATTTTCCTACGGTTTGAGTATAAATATTCGGTACCATACGTTAGAGTATAATTTTCCATCATAGTAGCATTTTTCGTTCCCTTTAGAAAAAAACAAAAATATTAGTCACTGTTGCATGTTCACAATAAAAATGATTAGGCTTACGTTCAAAAAGGAATTTAGGAAGAGTCTTCGAGTTTCCAAAGCCAATTTATATTGTCCGTTTTCAATAAATTCATCGAAGTTTGTAAATGGTATTTCTGGAACTTTGACCGCTAAGAAGGCTGTAATTACAGACGTAAAGGAATTAACTACGACCATTCCAGTGATACTTATTGCGAAGCATATAATTCTCAGAGAAATATTTTCGACTTCCCCGCTACCGCTTTGGTTACAAAATATTTCGAATACTAAGAAGAAATGATCCACCAAATGTAGTTTTTTTGATTTTACGAGGTTTTGTATAAATAAAGTAAAAGCACATCCGATGGCCAGAATTAAGAATATAGAAAGCCAAAGATCTGGTACAAACGGTTGAAGGTAATAATCTTGCCGCAATCGAGCTTCAGGATATTTTATATACCAATTATACCTTCGAAAAAAGGAAAACTATATCGTTTTGTTTCTACATGATGTAATTGTAAAATTAATGATATCATGTAATAAATTGCACTATTGGAAGTTCATTGATAATCTTCACTTTACGAGTTCGTACCAAAAATAAGACGTGGTAACGTCATTTTTCTTGTCCGGATACGTAGAGTGGAGAGTTGAGAGTGGACTATAGTATCAAGTCTACTTCCTGTGCTGTTAATAATTACATGATATGTTTAATTAATCACGTAAAGCACTTAGATACAGCCCAAACTAAAGAATTGGAATTTTTTTACTTACGTTAATGTATATAGCGGACCAAGCTTGAAAACATCTGCAGTTCCACCTCCGAAAATTGTCGTTGCATATACTTGTATTACAATATCGATATTCCTATTCATAGGAAGTAGCAACGAACGCATAAGTTCATCATAATCCTCGTTAGAAGTAATGTTTACTCGAAAAAAAATCTTTTTAATCCTAAAAGAAAGTATCAGATTGTGAACTAATATCGGTAAATACAAAGTCATTCATTCAATTAGTAGAATTAGATGATTTATACAATTATAGAGCCGTAGTGAATAGCCTGTCTGAGTACACTAACCTAAAATTCATCATTTTACTGAGATCATCGAGTAAAATTTCGATTTGGCAATACTCATTGGAAAGTTTTTTGCATGCCTGAAATAATTTTACTCGGTTATTATATTAAAAAAAAAAAAAAAAAAAAAAAAAAACGCATCAAGACGAAGGTTATGAGCATAAAACATACATTTTGGTTTCCCAAAAAACCGAACGTAGTGACAAGTGTTTGATTTAAATTTAATCTTCTCCAATAAAACGAGACATTTGAAATAATTAATACACCGTTGTTCCATGTTCCAAAGTCAAAGGTGAATGTTTTATTTTTAATTCCATATACTTCCGTCAATTGATATAAGTTATTTTGAACTTCTTGAATCACAATAAATTCGCAATTGAATGGGATTGTTTTGTCACTGTGATATATATTTGGCTTGGGGTTGTCCAAGAATAAAAACCAAGTAAACCAGCTCAATTTAAAACTCTGATACATCTGTTGGAAGAAAAATTTAAAACATTATAAATTGTTTTTTTTTTTATTTTCCAACAAACCTATAAAACTGCTTTTAAGGCAGGGGGGGTATAATTCTCTCAGTTGGGGTTATTGGTATAGGGATCAAAGAGGGGAACCAGGAAATGTTCAGTAAAAGAATACACCAAAGGCACTCGAAGAGTGGATTATAAATTGGTATTAATTAAAATTATTTAACGTGGTTTGTAAGATCTTACTTTGTGTAATACTGCGGTTAGTCGTTCAAATGAATTCAGAGATTTCATTTTGACGATAATAGCAGTACTGAAATCTTCTGATCGGTGTACTACATCAGTTCCAGATCCGTGTACAATAGGCTTAAAAATGAGAAAAGGGATGAATCTTTTGGTGTTCAGTTTGCTCGAAATTACACTTTCAATTGAAAGTCTTTTGGTTTGGTAAATATCTTTATCCTCATCCCAGAAAATACAGAAGCGAATATCCATTTCTTTTACTAAATCGGAAACGATAGCCGTTTCTTTTTCATTCAAAGAAGGAAAAACCATGGGGAAACTAATGATCAAAATTAAAGCGGTACATGAAATTCTTTTTGCGAATTTCATATTTGAATAATTTAAGTTACTATAATAATTGACCTCGTTTTTAACAAAAGTAGCGACCTGTAAAGCTTGTTCAAACTGAATCGTTAGGGGAAATATTAAGGAAACTTTTAATGGAAAAATATCCATTACATCAATGAAAACGTATTTTTTAAAAAATGACTATAATAATCAATAACCCTATCTATTTCCAATTCGAGTGATCACGAATAAATCAAATGAATTCAGTAGGGAATAAATAAGTAGCCAAGGCTTATAGAAAGCAAAGCAACATGCATAAGACAATCCAACCATTGGGCGTTATGTATGTTGCGTTGCACAGCTCTCTTCTTCATATTAAGTAGAATTAAGAACTCCTTTAGCCAAAACCAAGTGCGAAAACTGAGGAAAAATGGGCTTTTGAAATTCTGTTCTGTGTGAATGTAGGTTACCCAGTTTACTGATATGTCTAGAAATATCTTGATTCGGGAAATATGCAGACTTTTTTAATCCTGCAAAAGTTGGGTTTTCATTAGCATAACTGTACCTAGCAACCAAATAATTTAATTAGCATAATTCATACTCTGCTTTAGTAGCGATTCTTTGAAACGAATGGGCTTGTTCTTTTACTGCCATTGTGCTGAGGGTTTGTTCTTTTGTCAAATTTGTGAGAAAACCATAATTTCTTCCAATTCGCAAGCGAATATAACTGCAACTAATAACATTCCAATGATTAGTATTGACAACATTTGTACCATCTGCGCTACTTCGATAAGTGTAAAATTTTGCAACTCATGTTTACTAATTGGTTTGAGGATAAATAATGTCGTCCATTTGCGTCAGTATTTCTTATTCACGAAGACGAATAAGACTTGGGATTTTAAAAGGATCCCTGGAGGGTTTGTTTATTTCTTGTCGCGTTTAGAGGTAAACCATAATTTCTTGCGTGTGCATATAAATTCGCAAGCGAAAATAACTGCAGCTAATAATATTCCAATCATTGGTATTGACAACACCTGGAGCATCTGCTCTATTTCGATGGGTGTAAAAGTTTCCTCTATTTTATTTTTGATCGGTTGAAAATGAATTGTGTCTTCCATTTTTTTCAGTATACCGTATTCACGAAATCGAATGAGGCTGTAATTTTAAAAGCCGACTGTTGTTTCTTTTCTCATTAACGTTTCATTAGGTATTTGTTAACGCTTACTTATGATTGAAGATGCTTGTAAAGGGATTGTGATAAGTTAATTGTAGGATAGTTTGACCTGAAAATATGGGTTGAGCAATTCGGTATGTACGGCATGAGACATTTTCATATTCAAATTTGTTATCTGTCGCGTATACCACAATGTTTTCATTGTTACACAACATTTCTCCAAGTTTTGACATCGAATAATTAGTGTCATTATACAATAGAGTATAATTTTCCATCACATTACCATATTTTGTTGTCTTTGGAGAAAAACGTTAAATATTAAGACAGTGTTGCATGTTCGCATTAAAAATAATTAGGCTTACGCTCAAAAAAACATGCATGAAGAGCTTAAAAGATCCCACTGCCAGTTTATATTGTCCGTTTCCAATGAAATCATCGAAATTTGTAAATGGTATCTCTGGAATTTTGACCGCTAAGAAGGCTGTAATTATAGACGTAAAGGAATTGACTACGACTATTCCAGTGATACTTATTGCAAAACATAGGATTCTCAGAGAAATATTTTCCACTTCCCCGCTACCACTTTGATTACAAAATATTTCGAATACTAAGAAGATATGATCCACCAAATGTAGCTTGTTTGATTTTACGAGGTTTTGTATGAATAAAGTAAAAGCACATCCGATGGCCAGAATTAAAAATATAGAAAGCCAAAGATCTTGTACGAACGGTTGTAAATAATAGTCTTGCCGCAATCGAGCTTCAGGATATTTTATATACCAATTATACCTTCGGGAAAAGCGTGACTATGTATATAGCTGTGTCTCTACTTGATTTAATTGAAATCATGTAATAAATTACAGTATTGGAAGTACTTTCATATCTTGACTAAGAGTTCGGACCAAAAATATGACGTGGTAACGTTATTTTTCTTGGCCGAATACGTAGAGTATAGTATCAAGTCTACTTTCTGTGCTGTTATTTATGACATGATGATTGTCGAATGAGGCATATGTATACAGTACGAGCTAAAAAAATGATAATTTTTGTACTTACTTAAATGTAAACAAGGGACCAAGCTTGAAAACTTCCATTATTCCATTTCTTTGAAAGACCAGTCTATTTATTATGATATCGATATCTCTAGTCCTATCCATATTCAGTATCAACGCCTTTATGTATTTCTCATAATTCTGTTGGAATGTAATGCTTCTTCGAAAAACAATCTTGTTAATCCTAAAAGAAGGTATCAAGTCGTGAACTAATATTATTCAATACATAGTCATTTATTTAATTGATTAGAAGTGTATGATTTACACTTAGGGCTATAGTCTATAACCTGTCTGAATACACTAACCTAAAATTCATAATTTTACTGAGATCATCGAGTAAAATTTCAATTTGGCAATAGTCATTGGAAAGTTGTTTGCATGCCTGAAATATTTATATTTGGTCATTTTATTACAAAAAAAACCGAATCAAGTGTTTTATGAGTATAAAATATACATTTTGGTGTTGTAAATAACCGAACGTAGTGACAAGTGTTTGATTTAAATTTAATTTTCTCCAATAAGAAGTGTCATTAGAAATATTTAACACACCGTTGTACCATGTTCCAAAGTCTAAGGTGAATGCTTTATTTTTAACTGCATATACTTCCGTCAGTTTATATAAGTTATCTTGAACTTCTTGAATTACAATAAATTCGCAGTTAAAAGGTATTCTTTTGTCATAGTGATATACAATATTTGGCTTGGGGTTGTCCAAGAATAAAATCCAAGTAAACCAGCTCAATCTAAAACTGTTGAATGCCTGTTGAAAGATTTAAAACGTTATTAACTGATAAAAATTAAAGTTATTTAACGTAGTTTGTAACCACCGCCTTTAGATCTTACTTGGTGTAATACTGCGGTTACTTCTTCAAATATATTCAGAGTTTTCGTTTTGAAGATAATAGCGGTACTGAAATCTTCTGATCGGTGTACTTGGTCATTTCCTCGAGCATTAGGCTTATTAAAAAAATACGGGATAAATTGACGGTGGCCCAGTTGGCTCGTAATTACATTTTCAATTGAAAGTCTTTTGGTTTGGTAAATATCTTTATCATCATCCCAGAAAATGCAGAAGCGAATATCCATTTGTTTTACTAAATCGGAAACTATAGCAGTTTCTTTTTCATTGAAAGAAGGAAAAACCATCGGGAAACTAACGATTAAAATTAAAGCGGTACATGAAATACTTTTGTATTTCATTTTATTTTAGTTATTTGAATTATTTGAATAATTTTAAAATTTTCAAAATTGACCTCAATTACAGCGAAAGTAGCGACCTGTAAATCTTGTTCAAACTGAATCGTGAGGGGAAATATTGAGGAAACTTTTAAAGGAAAAATATCCATTACATCAATAAAAACGTATTTTTTAAAAAATGACTTAAATAATGAATGATTCATCTATTTCCAATTTGAGTGATCACGAACGAATCAAATAAATTCAATAGGAAATAAATAAGTAGCGAAAGCTTTAGAAAGCACAGCAACATACATCAGACAATCCGAGCATTGGACATTATGTATGTTAAAATAGTAGAAGCAAGTTAGAAGCAAGTAGAATTTAAGTAGAATTAAGAACTCCTTTAGCCAAAAACAAGTGCGAAAACTGAGGAAATATTACCCTTTAATTTATGTTATGTGTGAATGCAGGTTACCCAGTTTACTAATATGTTTACAATATGTTGATTCTGGAAGATTACAGACGTTTTTAATCCTGCAAAAGTTAGTTTTTTTTTAGCATAACTGTACCTAGCACCCAAATAATTTAATTGGCATATTTCATACTTGCTTTAGTAGCGATTCTTTGAAACGAATGGGCTTGTTCTTTTACTGCCATTGTGCTGAGGGTTTGTTCTTTTGCCAAATTATGAGAAAATCATAATTTTTTGCAATTCGCAAGCGAATATAACTGGAACTAATAACATTCCTATGATTAGTATTGATAACATTTGCACCATCTGCGATACTTCGATAAGTGTAAAATTTTGTAACTCTTGTTTACTAATTGGTTTGAGGATAAATAATGTCGTCGATTTGCGTCAGTATTCCTTATTCACGAAGACGAATAAGACTGGAATTTTAAAAGGTTTCTTAGTCGTAATGTTTATGTTAAAGCGGTTATTTGTTAACGCTTACTTATGATTAAAGATGCTCGTAAAGGGACTGTGAAAAAGTTATGTGTAGCACAAGCTAACCAGAAGTTAACGTTAGCAATTGTCTCATGTATAAAATTTTCAAAAATAAAAATAGTACATATATTTTTTGAAATTAGGTAACCTAACTTACTTTAAAAAAATGAAAAGAAAAAATTGATTCAATCTTACCCGCGCATTTGCTGTATGTTTTTTTAAAAAAAATCCTTTTCTTTTACAAAATTTAAGTTCCAAAGAATTTTTGATTTTTTTAATGTTTGATATTAATTTTTTTAAAATTAATTTAAGGGGGGGTGCGGGAGTAACCGAAATCGAACGTAATGTTAGGGAGCAAGTCCCGAAATGCTAACCTTTGCTAACAAGGCGGGGAGGGTGTCAGAAACCGCCAGAATAATGCTAACGTAATTTATGAACGGTTCCTTAAAACAGAATTCAGTAATTACTTACCCATAAAATACCTATCATGATGAGAAAAATATTTAATTTAATGAATTATCTTTCTTTTAATTTAGATATATGAATATGAATTTTAATAGGATCGGTAGCCCAATGTTTTAAAAAAACGTTTTGCATCTGTTTTACAATGCAAATTACATTTTATTAAAAGATTATTCCTATTCTATCAGTGTTTATTCTCGGATTGCCAACAGAAAATAAAGCAAAACTAGTAGGATAATGAGGATTAAAAAAGAGTGCATGATTTGGTTACATATTTTTTGAATTATTTTAAAATTGATCTCGATTATCCTACTTGATAGCTTGTGATTCATAAATATGGACCTTATTTAAACGTAATCGGGAAGAGAAATATTTAGGAATATTTAAGATAATGGAAAAAAATCTATAGCAATAAAAAAATGTTTTAAAACATTTTAATTAAAATGATGAGTAATAATAATAATGAATGACTATAACCAGTTCAAGTTTTAAAGAATAAATCAGATGAATTTGATAAGGGATTGAATGGCTCATCACCTTGACAAAAAATATACATGAAAATTCTTGGATTCCTCGAGTAGAATACACGTGGATTTTAAGACTCTTCAACAATTTTCTACGGTATTTCCACTAGTTTTCCATCAATCATCCACAAGCTGGTGGAAATCTGATGGATCCTGGTGGATTGAAGAGACCAGTTAAAACTTAACGTTAGCTCCTTAACTATTTCTTATCGTATTCGTTTTTTATCAGTTTGTTTTTTCTCCCACAAAAACATATGGGGTTTTTTTTTTTTTTCATATCTTTCACCTTAACTGCTCATCATTCCGTTTGTTTTTTCAATCGTTTTTTGCTGACTTGAAACCGTTCCCGTTTCTTTAAACTTTTTTCAATGCAAAACATGAAGAAATAAAGCTTTTTTTCGTGTTGTTTCAATAACGATATACATTACTGCTTGGTCTGCGATCGTTTGAAAAAAAGGGGCTGCAATAGCACTGGAGGGTTTGTTTTCTTGTTGCGTTTAGCAGGAATCCATAATTTCTTGCGTGTGCATATAATTTCACAAGCGAAAATAACTGCAGCTAATAAAATTCCAAAGATTGGTATTAACAACACTTGGATCATCTGCTCTATTTCGATAGGTGTAAAATTTTCCTCTTCTTTATCTTTGATCGGTTGAGAATGAATGATGTCTTCCATTTTTTTCATTATTCCGTATTCACGAAATCGAATGAGGCTGAAATTTTAAAAGCCGACCGTTATCTCTTTTTCAATTAACATAGGCCTAGGTATGGGTTTAACGCTTACTTGTGATTGAAGATGCTTGTAAGCGGATTATGAAAAGTTAATGGTATGATCATTTGAGCAGAAACTATTGGTCGAGCAATTCGGTATGTACGGCATGAGGGTTTCTTAAACTCGAATTTGTAATTTGTCTCGTATATCGCTATGTTTTCATTGTTGCACAATATTGTCTCTAGGTTTGATTTAAAATATAAACTGTCATTATACATTAGAGTATAATTCCCCATCACATTAGCATATTTTGTTGCCTTTGGAGAAAAACATAAAATATTAGGCAAAATTGCATGTCCCAAGGAAAAGGGTGTTATAAAATTGAATCGTTAAAAACTTAAACTTCATATTAAATTAAATCAGTAAATAATTTCACACTCTGTGTCCGAAACCTAATATATAGATCAGACAAGATCAGACAATATACCATAAAATTAATATATTCCTTAGTTAAAAATTTTTGTTACTGAAATTTATAAATAGTTATAAAATTTTATAACCAACCAAAACGTCATGCAGTTATGAAATTTCATAACGCAATTTTTCTTGGGTTCCCAATAAGAATGATTAGGCTTACCTTCCAAAAAGTAGATATGAAGGTTATTTGAGTTTCCATTGCCAATTTATATTGTCCGTTTCCAATAAATTCATCGAAGTTTGTAAATGGTATCTTTGGAATTTTGACCGCTAAGAAGGCTGTAATTACAGACGTAAAGGAATTAACTACGACTATTCCAGTGATACTTATTGCAAAGCATATAATTCTCAGAGAAATATTTTCCACTTCCCCGCTACCGCTTTGGTTACAAAATATTTCGAATACTAAGAAGATATGATCCACCAAATGTAGATTGTTTGATTTTACGAGGTTTTTTATAAATAAAGTAAAAGCACATCCGACGGCCAGAATTAAAAATATAGAAAGCCAAAGATCTTCTACAAACGGTTGAAGATAATAGTCTTGCCGCAATCGAGCTTCAGGATATTTTATATACCAATTATACCTTCGGGAAAAAACATCGCTAATATTTATGTGTTCTACTCAGTAACGAATTGGAAAATTAATGACATCATGTAATAAAATACAGTATTGGAAATACATTGATAATCTTGATTGTACGAGTTCGGACCAGAAAAATAAAGTGGTAACGTCATTTTTCTTGTCAGAATACGTCGAGTAGAGAGGAGTATATTACCAAGTTTACTTTCTATGCTGTTATTTATTACAGTGGGGCATATATATATGTCGTAGGCTTTCAGTGTAATGAGTCATTACGCGTAATGACTGATATGTGTAATTCTTAAAATTAATAGTTATTTCACTAAAAGCCTAATTATTTCAGGCTTTACGTGAAATGCCTAACCTGTTTGGAAGTTTCACGTGTAATGACTGATTACACTGAAAGCCTGCGACATATACAACACAAACTAAAAAATGAAAACTTTTTTACTTACTTAAATATAAATAAGGGACCAAGCCTGAAAACATCTACTACTGCATGTCTGTAAAAGGTCAGTGTGTCTATTATGATATCGATATCAATATTCCTATTAATATTGACTATCAACGACCGCATCATGTCACTATAATTCTTGGAGAAAAGGATTTTTGGAACAACAATCTTTTTACTCCTAAAAGAAAGTATCAAATTGTGAACTAATAATATTATTAAATACAAAGTCATTCATTTAATTTATAGAATTATATAATTTACACTTATAAAGCTATAGTGGATAGCCTGTCTGGATGCACTAACCTAAAGTTCATCATTTTACTAAGGTCATTGAGTAAAATTTCAATTTGGCAATATTCATCGGAAGGTTGTTTGCAAACCTGAAATATTTATACTTGGTCAATTTATTACAAAAAAAAAAAAAAGAAAAAAAAAACGAATTAAGACGAAGGTTATGAGTAAAAAATATACATTTTGGAGGTCTTCCAAAAAACCGAACATAGTGACAATTGTTTGATTTAAATTTAATCTTCTCCAATAAACCGAGACATTTGAAATATGTAGCACACCGTTGTTCCATGTTCCAAAGTCAAAGGTGAATGGTTTATTTTTAACTGCGTATACTTCCGTCAGTTGATATAAGTTATCTTGAACTTTTTGAATCACAATAAATTCGCAATCGAAAGGTATTCTTTTGTCATAGTGATATACAATATTTGGCTTGGAGTTGTCCAAAAATAAGATCCAAGTAAACCAGCTCAATCTAAATCTTTGGTATCCCTGTTGGAAGATTTAAAACATTATAAATTGATAATAATTAAAGTTATTTATCGTAGTATGTAAGATCTTACTTGGTGTAATACTGCGGTTATTTCTTCAAATGCATTCAGATGTTTCGCTTTGAAGATAATAGCGGTACTGAAATCTTCTGATCGGTGTACTTGGTCATTTCCGTGATTATTAGGCTTATAAAAAAAATACGGGACAAATTGACGGTGACCCAGTTGGCTTGTAATTACACTTTTAATGGATAGTCTTTTGGTTTGGTAAATATCTTTTTCCTCATCCCAGAAAATGCAGAAGCGAATATCCATTTCTTTTACTAAATCGGAAACTATAGCCGTTTCTTTTTCATTTAAAGAAGGAAAAACCATGGGGAAACTAATGATTAAAATTAAAGCGGTACATGAAGTACTTTGGGCGTATTTCATATTTTAATGAGTTTATTTATTTTATATTTTATTAAATTTTCGTTCCTTAATATGTAATATTTCGAATGATTTAGTTATTTATTTTAGTTGTTTTAATAATTTTAAAATTTTAAAATTGGCCTTGATTACAGCGAAAGTAGCGACCTGTAATGCTTCTTCAAACTGAATCGTAAGGAGAAATATTAAGGAAACTTTTAATGGAAAAATATCCATTACATCAGTAAAAATGTATATTTTAAAAAATGACTATAATAATGAATGACCCTATCTATTTTCAATTCGAGTGGTCACGAATAAATCAAATGAATTTAATATGGGATAAGTAACAAGTCGAGGCTTAGGGGTCGTACATATATTACGTAAGCATATTTAGGGGGGGAGGGGGTCCGGTCAATGCTTACGTTTGCTTACGAAGGGGGGGGGGGGAGTCTGTAAAATCTTACGTAAGCATTCATATATGTATATTTTTTAACCAGTGGATATAAAAATCGATTGAATAAAATAAAAACAAAACAAAACAAAACTGAAAAAAAAATAATAAAAATTTCAAACCATTTAAAATGAATAAAAATCATAAAAAGTGAGGAAAATCTTAAAAAAACTAAATTTAAAGGGATTTTAAGGAAAGAAAAATATTACGTAATATTAGGGGGGGGGGGGTCCTCCAAAATCTTACTTTGTCTTACAACGGGGGGGGAGGGGGTCAAAAACTGTCAAAAAAATGCTTACGTAATTTATGTACGACCCCTTAACAAAGCAGGGCAACATGCATAGGAGAATCCAAGCATTTGGGCCTTATGTGTTGCATCACAGAATGTTTTCTCATATGAAATAGAAGTTACGAACTCCTTTAGCCAAAAACAAGTGTAAAAACTAAGAAAAAATTAGAGTTTGAAATTCTGTTCTGTGTGAATGTAGGTTACCCAGTTATCACTAATATGTCCAGAAATATCTGGATGTATTACACAGTCACCGAAACAGTCATCAGGTGTACACACGGCTGAAGAATTTGAGATTTTTCTATTGATCAATATTAATTTTTTAAAAAATATTTTTGAATGGAGGGTAACCGAGATGTGACGTAATTTTATGGGGGAATCCCGAAATGCGAACCTTTGCTGACATGGGGGGGAGGGGATCTAAAATTGCCAAAATAATACTAACGTAATTGATCGATGGCCCCTATGTGACACAATTCAGTAATTACTTTCCCATAATTTATCATGATGAGAAAAATATTTAATTTAAGGAATTATACTTCTTCTAATTTAAATATATGAATATGAATTTTTATAGGATCGGTAGTCCAATTTTTAAAAAAAAAAAAAACCTTTTGCGTCTGTCTTACTATGCAAATGACGTTTTATTAGATTATTCCTACTATCAATGGATTAACAAAAGAAAATAAAACGAGTAGGATAATGAGGATTAAAAAAAGAATGCATGTTAAGGAATGCATGAATTGGTCACAGATTTTTTGAATTATTTTAAAGTTGACCCCGATTACTTCAAATGTTGGGATTCATAAATGTTTCCTTAAACGTAATCGAAAGGACATATATTAAAGAATATGTAAGATAATGAAAAAGAAGTCCATTACAATAATAAAAATGTTTTAAAATAATGAGTATAATAATGAATGACTATAAGCAATTCAGTTCAAGTTTTCAGGAATAAATCAAATGAATTTGATAGGGGATTGGATGGCTGATCACGTATACAAAAAATATACGAGAATTACTTTTGGATTCCACTAGTGAAATATTTGTTCATTTTAAGACTTTTTTTCACCAATTTTCCACACTACACACTTTTCCACTGTTTATTTCTTGTCGCGTTTAGCAGTAAACCATAACTTCTTGCGTGAGCATATAAATTCGGAAGCGTAAATAGCTGCAGCTATTATCATTCCAAAAATGGGTATCGACAACACTTGGATCATCTGCTCTAATTCGATGGGTGTAAAAGTTTCCTCTATTTTATTTTTGATCGGTTGAGAATGAATGATGTCTTCCATTTTTTTCAGTATACCGTATTCACGAAATCGAATGATGCTGAAATTTTAAAAGTCAGCTGGCTGTAATTTTTTTTTTTTATTACCATAGGTATTTTTAACGCTTACTTATGATTGAAGATGCTTGTAAAGGGATTATGAAATGTCAATTGTAGTACCATTTGACGAGAAACTAAGGGTTGAGGCATTCGGTATGTACGGCATGAGACATTTTCATACTCAAATCTGTAATTTGTCTCGTATATCGCTATGTTTTCATCGTTGCACAATACTGTCCCACGGTTTGATATCAAATAATCGGCCTCATACGTTCGAGTATAATTTTCCATCGAAGTAGCATATTTTGTTTCCTTTGGAGAAAAACATAAAGCATGTTAGGAACTCTTGATTTCACAGTAACAGTGATTAGACTTACGTTCAAAACTGTATTTATGAAGCTTACTTCGGTTGCCAATGCCAATTTATATTGCCCGTTTTCAATAAATTCATCAAAGTTTGTGAATGGTATTTCTGGAATTTCGACCGATAAAAAAGCTGTAATGATAGACGTAAAGGAATTAACTATGGCTATTCCAGTGATACTTATTGCAAAACATATAATTCTCAGAGAAATATTTTCCACTTTCCCGCTACCGTTTTGGTTACAAAATATTTCGAACACTAAGAAGAAATGATCCACCAAATGTAGTTTGTTTGATTTTACGAGGTTTTATATAAATAAAGTAGAAGCAGATCCGATGGCAAGAATTAAGAATATAGAAAGCCAAAGATCTTGTACAAACGGTTGAAGGTAATAATCTTGCCGCAATCGAGCTTCAGGATATTTTATATACCAATGATACCTTCGGGAAAAAGGAAAACTATATCGTTGGGTTTCTACTTGATGTAATTGTAAAATTAATGACATCATGTAATAAATTACAGTATCGGAAGTACATTTATATTTTGACTCAACGAGTTGAACCAGAATTCGTGGAGTGGAAAGCGGAGTATATTATCAAGACACCTTTCTGTGCTGATATTTATTACATATGATTATCAAGTGGGACATACATATACAGCCCTAACTAAAAAATGGTAATGTTTTTACTTACCTAAATGTAAATAAGGGACCAAGCCTGAAGACTTCTGTAATTCCATTTCTGTAAAATGACTTTGACTCTACTATGATATCGATATCTCTATTCCTATCCGTATTCAGTATCAACGAAAACATGATTTTATCAAAATTCTGGTTGAGCTTAATGGTTACTGGAACAACAATCTTGTTAATCCTAAAAGAAAATATCAAATTGTGAACTAAAATTAGTAAATACAAAGTCATTCATCTAATTAATAGAATTATATGATTTAGCTATAGTGGATAGCCGGTCTGAATACACTAACCTAAAGTTCATCACTTTACTAAGATCATGGAGTAGAATTTCAATTTGGCAATACTGATTGGAAGGTTTTTTGCATGGCTGAAATATTTATATTTGGTAACTTTATTAGAAAAAGCCGAATCAAAGACGAAGGTTATGAATATAAAATATACATTTTCGTCGTCCGAATAACCGAACGTAGTGATGAATGTTCCATTTAAATTTAATCTTCTCCAATAAGAAGAGATCTTTGAAATACGTAACACACCGTTGTACCAAGTTCCAAATTCAAAGGTGAATATTTTATTTTTAACTCCATAAACTTCCGTAAGTTGATATAAGTGATCTTGAACTTCTTGAATCACAATAAATTCGCAATGGAAAGGTATTCTTTTGGCATAGGGATATATTTTTGGCTTGGAGTTGTTCAAAAATAAAAACCAAGTGAACCAGCTCAATCTAAAACTTTGATATTTCTGTTGGAAGATAAATTTAGATCATTATGATTGATATCAATTAAAATTATTTAACGTAGTTTGTAAGATCTTACTTCGTCTATGGCTTCGGTCAATCGTTCAAATTTATTCAGAGTTTTCGTTTTGAAGATAACAGCAGTACTGAAATCTTCTGATTGGCGTACTTGAGCATTTCCGTGAGAATATGGCATAGAAATAAAGTAACGGAAAAATTGTTGGGTGTTCAGTTGACTCGAAATTACACTTTCAGTTGAAAATCTTTTGGTTTGGTTAATATCTTTATCATCATCCCAGAAAATGCAGAATCGAATATCCATTTCTTTTACTAAATCGGAAACTATAGCCGTTTCTTTTTCATTCAAAGAAGGAAAAATCATCGGGAAACTAATGATTAAAATTAAAGCGGTACATGAAGTTCTTTTGGCGAATGTCATATTATAATAATTTTAGTTATTTGAACAATTTGAAAATTGAAAGGTCGCTATCTTTCCGGAATTAATTAGGGGTAAGTTATCGGGATTGAAACTAAGAATAGTTGTCGAAACGTTGGGCGATAATAAAAATTTGATTGAGATAATCGTCTAGATTTCTTGTTCCAATCCCCCCTAATTTCAAAATTTTAAACCAGGCCTCTTAACAGCAAAGGTAGTGACCGATAATCGTAAAGCTTGTTTGAACTGTGAAGGGAAATAAGGGAACTTTTAAATCCATTACTTGATTTATTTATCGGGATTGGATAGCTATTAAATCTTTAAAAATATCCATTATATCAATGAAAACGTTTTTTTTTTTTTAAATGAATATTCGAGTGGTCACGAATAAATCAAATGAATTCAGTAGGAGATAAAGGGGCTATTCTAATATTACGCCTTCATTTTTTTCGTTATTTTAGATTTCGCCTCCCCTTCCCCCCCCCCCCTCCCTCATCAATGGATTTTTTTGTTTTTGAATAAATTGACAAATTCAAAAGTGATTAAGTTACAAATTAAAACTTATATATGGAATTACTTATTCATTTGTTAGAAAATTATTTAAGGGGGAGGGGGGAAATCATACTTTTAAAGTTTTCCACGGAATTATATCTAGTTTGAATGATGACATCAGAGTTACACCAATGCCCCCCTCTTCCTCCCTCTTCTCGTTATTATTCGTCAACAGTCGAACGACCCCCTCCCCACCTAAAATGATAACGTAATATTTGAATGGCCCCAAGTAAATAGTCAAGGCTTCAGTAGAGCAATATGCATTAGAGAATCCAACGACTGTGTTAAGCTTGTTTACTATATTTCAGCTTAAAGAGGTTTATGCAAGAAGCTCAATTCTTTGACTGATGATGTATTTCTATCACACAGTCCTTGTGATATTATTATACCCTGTAATGGTATCATGTGGAACCTGTAATGTTATTATAAGAAAATTTGTTACTTTTTTGTTTTCCCGGTATTTTCCTTATAGTCAGTACAGGATTTTAATGGTCCCCATTATATCCATGAGTTCAGTTACATACAGGTCTTGCTTAACTTTGAAATTGGTCAGCGTTCAGATGCGGTCAGAAAATCGGGGCTTTTTGCACCCTTTTCTGCCACTTATTGACTCTTTTACAGGTTTTCCCTACGAAAGGAAGGTGACTTTCGAATTAGTTGTTACAAAATCTTGATCACCTATATACAGATGCCCAGTAAAATCCCAAATAATGGTAGTCATTGCGCTTGGCTCATCTGCCCCATTTTATTCGGTTCAAAAGAATCCTTGCGACTGGTTTAAAGTACCCAGATAGCAAAGTCTGTCCAGTACCGAGAACGTCTTCTGGACGTCATGCGGATATTTATAGGACGTCCGTTGGATTTACCTATCCTAAAAGCGTCCTAAGGATATCCTGTGGATATCTAATGGAAGACCCCAGGATGTCCAACGGATTGAAATTTCTATCTGAGTCACCTCAAACGATATTGTTCAAAAGCCTTTGGCGATTATCTAAAGGATGGTTTGTCCTTTTTAAATGTACTCTCAAAAATGTGTTTACTGGGAACCAGTGAAAATGAACTAGATTTTGCGTCTAGTAAAAACCTCTGTAGTGGCCAATAAAAGTTTGCTAACGACTGGTCCAGTTTTACGAGCTACTAATCCAAAGTACTCAATCAAAATTCAATTAAGCCACATTTTTTTCAGTGTACAATTATCCATAAGTTTCTGCTCTCTGTCGGGAAGTATTTAGGTATCTATCTGGTATCTATCTATTAGGTATTATCTGGTATTTAGGCATTATTAGTATAGGCATACTAAGTTTTTAAGTGGTTTGGTAAGTTCTTAAATCGTAAAAAATTAAAACATTGCCGCTTGCACCCACACCCAGAGTTTGCTTGGAACGTAAAAAGGTTCAACCAACGAAAAGTTAATTATGTATTTTTCAGACAATTATTTTTCCATATTAAACCAAACTAAAAACGTTTTTAGCTTTTAGCAAATGTGAAAACTAGGGATCTTGTACATATTACGTAAAATCTTTCCGTATTCTAAAATTCAATTTTAGTTGCCGCAATCGTTATTTTTCGGTTAAGCAGCCAATTAATTACCAGTTAATTCTTCCTACAATAATGGGCCTATGAAGTTAGGAGTGAAATAAAAATCTTCAAGCTATAATAGCTTGTCTCCACTTGTGATTTAAATAGAGGATCGAATTAAAGAATCGTCCGATTAAATCAAGCACCGGAAGTACTGTACCGTTCCAAATTCAAAAATTAATTCAAAATGGAGAACTCCGGGATTTTGTTTATGTTTTTGTAAATTAATTTTAGTAAATTGTAACGACTAAATGGAAAAAGAGCTAAGTATATAGGTACTTAATTATTGAGAAAGTATTTTCAGATGAAATTATGGCTCGTGCAAAAAGTTTTACATTTGTTAAAAGAAAAGGAAACATACAGTACTTCCGGTGCTTGATTTAAATAGACGATTGCTTTAATTCGACCATCCATTTAAGTAACTAATGGAGACAAGACATTATATTTTGAAAACGTATGATTTTGAGCTTTTTTGAACTTTCAGGAAAACCGAACGTCCGAATTTGAGTTTCAAAGACAGATAAAGCGTAAGCATTGCTAACGTCCCAGATAAAAAATTCCAAAAGCTTCGAAAACTTGGCTCTAATTTAATGAATTACCGTAAGAAATACATAAGCGTTTGAATGTTTTCCATGCATCATATCGAAAACCAGAAATGGTTTTCAGCTGGAATAACGAAAAGCTCAAACTTTGCAATTGAAGTTATTAAGTTCAGCCAAATTTGAGTTTTGAAAAAACTTTGTTTCCCTACCGCATAAAAGTTTGATCATGCTCAAGAATTCAAAAGCCCCAAATTCCTCTTCAAGCCCTTATTTCCCATTCAAAATTAAGAAAACTGCGAGCTCTTCTAACACATTCACATGCTGTTCTGTTGTGGCTAGTTTTGGTCCGCCTGAGAAATAAATCCTCATACTCTCCGATTTTGGAGAGCGTTCCCCTATCCGCCCCTGGGGAGGCGCCCGATGGGGGACTAGCCAAAAACCCCACACGGGTTGGGGGGAAAACTCGGAGTCCGCGCCCGACCGAGTTGTCCCCCCAAGCCAGCGTCAAAGGATTACATCCGCCAAACGGCACGAGTCACCAACCCCGTACAGAGCGACATAAAAATGACGTCCTTTTCACATCGATCTGCACGACATTGGATCCGCATGACGTAAGGAAGACTTTACTCCTCAAGCTGACAACTTAAAACTAATACAACCTAAAACTAATACAACATTTTATACAATTTACAAAACAGTTTACAATACTATCCTAATTTACAATACTAATTACTAAACTTAACCTAAACTAAAATTAAGATTGTACAAATGTACAATGTGCGGCATTGGACATTCATACAAGACGAGATTGTCATCTATACTCTTCGACAATCTTTACCAGTAAGACGAATCCGATCTTTTTTTTTTTTGTAAATCGCTTAACCGCTTAAAAAAAAACTCTAGCCAACAGCTTTTTAAATTATGCTGCTGTTATTTAAAACACGTCTTTTTTTTAAGTTGTAAAAGGCCGTACCGGGTCATAAATAATTTTTTTAGATGGAAATAAATAAGTAAAAAATGAATGAGGGTAAAAAGATAAGATGATAAAGCCAAGAAGTTTGGTTTTGTAAAGCAAGACCAAACCTGAAGAGTTCATGCCAGACCTTTACCAAACTCCAACCAGTTCATGCCAAACCTTTACCAAACTCAAACCAGTTAATGCCAGACCTTTACCAAACTCAAACCTTGTTGACTGCGTTGAACCTTGACTGACCTGGACCTTGGCTGACGTTGGACCTTGAAGCTTGCTGACTGCTGTGTGGCTGCTCCTGAAATCAAAGAAGAAAACAAAATGCAAATTAAAAGGGGGGGGGGGGGGGCTTGGAAACCCTCACAATGGAGTTTATCTCCCGCGGATTTGATTGAAATAAAAAATTTATTTTAAGCTTTAATCTTACTTAAAATGAAAAAAATTAATAATCTGTGATACTCTCATAATGGAGCTCATAAGAAATGTAAAAATTAAAAAAAATGAAAAAAAAAATTCGGATTTCCAGGAGAGGCCCGAAAACCTTCCGAATAGGATCTCCGTTAATGCCCGCCGCATCGGAACCATGCCATCAGGTCGAGCCGGAGCGCCTTTCGGTAATACACCCAGTCATCCTTTTGAAAACCCTGGAGACTCTCACAATGGAGCTTATCTCCCGCGTAATCCATGATCGAATCGAATAGAGTGCACAGCCTAATAAAACTCTGCAGCCCCAAGAGAGGAGCTGACTCCTAAAGTAACGATTCGGGGGGAACTTAACACTAAACCCTTAACACTAATACCACAAGGCCAGTCGCTGGGTCGATACCTAGGCCTTCTGCGATGGGAGGCTAAACCTCCTGGTTTACCTCCAAGCCGGACCGATAATAGTTAATTTTAAAAAAAAAAATAAATAAAAACCGAATATTATTTTATTTAAATAAATTATAGCCCGAGCTAAAAAAATTATTTATTAAAAAAAAAAAAAATACACTCCCGGACACGGACGAAAAAATCGATCCGACTCCGTCGGAGGCTGAAGCCGGAATGCCCGTGCTGCGCTGAACTCGGAAAACACTTGGAAAACTGACTGGTCTGCGCATGCGTCATAATGACGTTAGCGCGTTTCCAAAATGGCGACTAACCATTTTAAGTGTATTTTTGTGTGAATTTAACATTTAACTGTATTTTTTTCTGTTCTTTTCTGAATTTTTTTAAGTGAAAAAAATTTCAATTAAATTTTCGGAAAAATTGACTCTTAATTTCGAAAATCGTAAAGTTTTTTTTGCAGCATAAGCTTAATATAGAGGAATCGTTTAATTCGTTTCCTCTTATAGAACAAAATTCATGACAATACTTTTTTATTATTTTTATTTATAAAATAATTAACTAATTTATTGAACTTAATTTATTTTTTTTCTTTTTGCAGGAACTGGTTGATTTTTCATTGGAAAAAAGCTCTTTCGCTCTGGAAATCGAAACAGGAATGGAAATCAAACAATCATTTGGTGATCAAATATGGAGTATACTTTGAAGAAATTCACTTTTGGCTTTCTGCAAAGGTGGTGTTTCAGTGTTTATGAAAATGCAGCACAAGATGTGGTACGTATAAATATAAGTAACACACTAATTTGGTTTAGTCTGATTATTAATTAGTGTGATGGATGAAGCAATTTTCTTATATCATATCTAGAGGAAAATTACTTGATATACTTTATCCCTTCAACAAGGGCACATTGTTGGATAACCTAAATTATTATGTCCACGAAATTGGAACATAGCAATTAATATTTGGTTCCTGACCTACCAAAATTTTCTCAAAAATCTTGAATCCTCACTTTATTGACTGATAAGGAAAAAGAAAGAATAATGAGCGTTTACCAAGTCCTATTATTCGTTTTTTGAAAATAATTATTAAAACAGAAAATGTAAAGATACGTCTCCATTAGTGAATTAATTACATGATGTAATTAATTACAGAATGCAATTAAATGGTTTACAAAGGCGTTAATTTTTTTTTTCAAATTTTTGGAGATCGATATCCTTTTCATAATGTAGATCTAACCAGCAAGATCGAAAACAACGATTTAGTACCTTCGAAAATCATTTAATTACATCCTGTAATTAATTACATCATGTATTTAATTCATCAATGGAAACATACCTTAATTACCTAAAGATTTGGGAAAAATCCGTAAAACTGTTATGCTGATCAAATTTTATTAATTTTAGTTTGATGCTTTGCCAGTTTAAACATGCTAAGGTTAGAGTTTTTAGTCGCCTTGTAATATATGGGGTCATGTACATATTACGTAAGCATTTTTTTCCATTTTCAACCCCCTCCCTCCCCATTGTAAGCATGAGTAGGATTTGGGCAACCCTCCCCCTCCATATTACTTATGTTTTTTTTTTTTTTTTAATGGAACCAACGGCACTCGACTTCGGTAATTTTCCCCATAATTCATCGAACTGAAATAAACCAATATAAACACCTATATTGAGAAAAATTAAAGAGAAGGTTACCTTTATTTAGACGTTAACAAAATAATGTAATATTAGCTCGCAGCAGCATTTACAATATTTTAAGAAAACATGAAATTAATTAATTGATTATTTATTTATTTTATTTTGAAAAATTCCTGGTCAGAGTAGAAAAAAGCTTACGTAAGAAAGTTTGAGACCCCCCCCCCCCTTAACATGCTTACGTAATATGTACATGACCCCTACTAAGTAAAACTTCCTCTGGAATTCTGAGCTGTGTAAATCATTGGTTCTTGCCCAGTTTACTATTCTCTTCATAATATCATGCTTCTGGAAGACTTTTTTAATCCTGGAGAAGTTGGTATTTCAATAACAGAACTGCACCTATCACCCAAGTAATTGCCAGACTTCATATTCTTCTTTAGTAGCGTTTGTTTGAAAAAAGGTGCTTGGTTCTTTTACTGCGACGGTGCTGAGGTTTTGTTTTTTTGTAACTTTCGTAACATAATTTCTTTTTTGTATATATAAATTCGAATGCGAAAATAGCTGCAGCTAATAACATTCCAACTATTGGTATTGACAACACTTGGATCATCTGCTCTAATTCGATAGATGTAAAATTTTCCTCTTCTTTATTTTTGATCAGTTGCGGATGAATAATCTCATCCATTTTTTTCAGTAATCCGTACTCACGAAATCGAATGATGCTGAAATTTTAAGTATCCCAGTTGTTATTTTATTATTTTTTTATTACCATAGGTATTTATTAGCTCTTACTTATGACCGAACATGCTCATTAAGGGATTGTAATACGTTAATGGTAGCACAACTTCACCAGAAGCCATGGGTTCAGGAATTCGGTATGTACGACATGGGGCATTCTCATACTCGAAGGTGTTATCTAAGCCGTACACCGCTATGTTTCCTTTGTCGCACAATATTTGAATAAGGTCGGGGAAATAAAGATCTTCAAACGTTACCGTATAATTATGACCCAATTAATATCTTTTGTAGCCTATGAGAAAAACATTAATCATTTTAGAAAGTATTGAAATTTCGAATTAAAGATTATGAGATATACGTTCAAAAAATATGGCATGTAGCCATCATCTTTTATTGCCAATTTATATTGTCCATTTTCAAGAAACTCATCAAAGTTAGTAAATGGTATCTCTGGAATTTTGACCGCTAAAAAAGCTGTAATTATAGATGTAAAGGAATTGACTACGACCATCCCAGTTACACTTATTGCGAAGCATAGAATTCTCAGAGAAATATTTTCCACTTCCCCGCTACCGCTTTGGTTACAAAATATTTCGAATACTAAAAAGAAATGATCCACAAAATGTAGTTTGTTTGATTTTACGAGGTTTCGTATAAATAAAGTAGAAGCACATCCGATGGCAAGAATTGAAAATATAGAAAGCCAAAGATCTTTTACAAACGGTTGAAGGTAAAAATCTTGTCGCAGTCGAGCTTCAGGATATTTTATATACCAATTATACCTTCGGGAAAAATCGTAGCTAAACATATGTAGTACAAACTAAAAAATATCAATTTTTTCACTTACGTGTATGTATATAAAGGACCAAACCTGAAAGTTTGTAGAGTTCCTTCTGCAGTAAAAACCGCTGCATATATTAAAACATCTATATTTGTATTCTTTATTAACGAATTAATGACGAATTTAAAATCCTCGGCCTTACTGCTTATCTGGAGAAAAACATTGTTAATCCTAGAAGAAAATATGAATTATGTAATTAGTGAATTTAAAGTGATCCATTTACTTAATAGAACCTATATGAATCTATATTGGATTTGCAATGTAGGCTCTCAAAGTGCACTAACCTGGAATTCATCATATAACTAAAATCATAGAGCAAAATTTCGAGTTGGCAATATGAATTGGAAAATTGTTGGCATGCCTGAAATATTTATATTGGGTCACTTTATTACAAAAAAAGAAAGCGGAGTCAAGACTAGCCGTTGGTTACTTTGCACGAAAATGTTTGTTCGAAACGTTTCGAAAACTTTTTCCTGCTAAGGAAAGTGTTTAAGGTGACGCAGAAGTGATTCATTTTTTTTGGACACCCTATACTTTGAAAAACGCAATATTATTGTTTTGGAGCCATGATCACGATCTTACATACAGATACAGGTCAGGCAACTCGGGTATCCCTCATATGGACAAAAATGTCCCCCGAAATTGAAGCAGAAGAATAGTTCACATATTGTTCGATAGATGGCTGGAACTGTAGTTAGGGAATCAGGTGTTCTGGCAGCCATCATAAAAAAAAGTGTTTTGAAAGTGTTGATTAGATGGAGGGCATATCACGTGATTCCCTAACTACAGCTCCAGCCATCTATCGAGCAAAATTTTAACTATTCTTCTGCTTCAAATTCGGGGGACACTTTTAAAGATAGCAGTTGCCTGACCTGTATGTAAGATCGTGGCCATGATCACGGCCGTATAAATAGGTCCGGAAACTTCCTATGCCGACCATGTCCCGCTTAACTACGCCAAAATTAGTTCTAAAATTGGCCACTGGCAGCGCTGCGATCTAGAGACCAGCAACATGTCTAATGTTTACGTTGGGACTCCCACTGGGACTCTCGTTTCGAACAACAAGAGAAAGTAGCCGCCATCATTGTTTACATTACCAACGACCAATCAAAAAGCGTCTCTCTAACAAGTAGCGTTCACGGTGGTAGAAAGGAGGAACTAATTTTGGCGTAGTTAAGCGGGACATGGTCTCCAATGTATAAGGGATAGGAGTTTCCGGACCTGTTTATACGGCCGTGGCCATGATGAAAAACTATATTGGCAGCCCTGGCAACAATCATAAAAACAATATTCCTTCTCGATTTATATCGAAATTCGATTATCATCTTCGAGAAGTCCGAGATCTCCGACCAGATTTCCGAACGCACCTCTTGTTTGTAAACATGCTTGTCACGGCCGTATAAACAGGTCCGGAAACTCCTATCCCTTATACATTGGAGACCATGTCCCGCTTAACTACGCCAAAATTAGTTCCTCCTTTCTACCACCGTGAACGCTACTTGTTAGAGAGACGCTTTTTGATTGGTCGTTGGTAATGTAAACAATGATGGCGGCTACTTTCTCTTGTTGTTCGAAACGAGAGTCCCAGTGGGAGTCCCAACGTAAACATTAGACATGTTGCTGGTCTCTAGATCGCAGCGCTGCCAGTGGCCAATTTTAGAACTAATTTTGGCGTAGTTAAGCGGGACATGGTCGGCATAGGAAGTTTCCGGACCTATTTATACGGCCGTGGTTCAGAGTTTCAGAAATGAACACAACCACTTTTAGGCAGATGACGTCACGTCCCTTCACGTTTTGTTTTGACGTGCATTCAAATTCAAATTTTTGTTTTTTCTCTTTTCGGGGGTTAACAGTTTTTATTTACTGAGTCAAAATAACGCTTTTTGTCATATCTCCCCTAGCACAATTAAACGATGCAGTCATCTCAAAACATGTGACTTCTCTATTGAGGTAATGGTAGGCTACTGGGCTGCTAATAGGCTCCGAGCGACTTTTTTTTTTATAAATATACACTTAAATATACCTATTTACCTTATACTAGTACTAGCGTATATATTTCCACCACGAATAGTTCGCAGAAAATATTGCTTTTTTATAAGCTAAACATGATTTTAATGGTGGCGCTGCAGTCAAAGTCGCTCGGAGCCTATACTAGTATGTTTATTCCCCCATAATAGACCCCCAAAAATAACATCGAACATCTTCAAAAATTTCGAACATCACCGAAAATTTTCGAACATGTTCGAAAAAGAAATGTAACAACTTTCCTCGCGAAAAAATTTTCGAAACGTTTCGAACAAATATTTTTGGGCAAAACGCAAACAACGCCTAAGATAGAACGTATAAAATGTACAATTTGTGCTTCCAGAAACCCGACCGCGGTAATAACAGTTTGATTTAAATTTAACCTTCTCCAATAAAAAGAAATATTTGAAATGCATAATAAACCATCGTTCCAGGTTCCAAAGTCAAAGGTGAATGCTTTATTTCTAAGTCCGTAAACTTCTGTCAGTTTATATACGTTATCTTGAATTTCTTGAACCACAATAAATTTGCAATTGAAAGGTATTATTTTGTCAATATGAGATATATTTGGCTTGGAGCTGTCCAAAAATAAAATCCAAGTAAACCAGCTTAATCTAAAAGTATGTCGCATCTGTCGTAGGAAAAATTCAAATCAGTATAAATTTATATCGATTAGAATTATTTAACGTATTTGAAAGGTTACTCTGTACAAATATTCCGTTAATCGTTCAAATGAATCCAAAGTCATCGTTTTGAAGATAATAGCGGTACTGAAATATTCTGATTGTTGGACATAATGCGAATCTCGAATCGAATCAATAGAATAAATGTAACTGAGAAATTTTTTGGTGTTCAGTCGACTTGAAGGTACATTTTCGGTCGAAAGTCTTTTGGTTTCCTGGACATCTATATCATCGTCCCAGAAAATGCAGAAGCGAATTTCCGTTTCTTTTACTAAATCGGAAACAATAGCCATTTCTTTTTCATTAAAGA
>CM075214.1:21763073-21818356 GCA_037577465.1 Liposcelis bostrychophila | reverse complement strand
GTTTACATTTTGTCAGCGGACATTTTGTATTCGAAAAGTGCAAAGTATATTGAGAATGACCCTCGTACCAAATAAAGTACTTCTTTTTATTTTTCATTTTTAATTTAAATGACTTGTTTTGGATTTTTGTTCAACTTATTAACTGTTACACCAATTAAGGTAACATTCTTACGTCCTTGAAACAGCCCTGTAGCCAGAAATGTGCTTTTATATTTAGCTTAAGAGACTAAGGGGGGGCACAAAGACAATGGCCAGGGCGGGCACTTTTCTAAGTCTACGTTAGTCTAATATAGAAAAAAACATTTTCTGGGTACAGGGCTGCCTTGAAATGTTTTTCTCTCGTTTAGATTTTTTTTCCATCTTCAATTTAAAAATTTGTTTTAGACCAGTTTCACCATTTAGCATTAAAAATTTGTGAAAGTGGTCTACTGTGAAACTGGTCTACGGAAACTGGTCTAAAAAACAATAGACCGGTTTCACAGTAGACCAGTTTCACTAGACCCTTATAAACGAGAAATTAACCATTTATATGGTTAATAAAATAAGCTGGTAAATGTACGACGCCAACACTTAGGTCTTAAAAGGAAATAAAAAGAAATCCTACCTTTGAGTATAAGTCGATCTTGAAGAAGACTGCTAGGCTCCAACATCCACTAAAAAACATTTCTTGCCACTCCAATGAACCAAGTTCTAAATTCATCGCATGTCTTGATGAGAGTTGAAATGCCTTATAATCTGGACCTGTAACAAAAAATATAAAAAAAAAAATAATATTAAAAGTTAAGTTTTCGAATCTTTTTTGAAGAAAAATATCTAAAGGAAAAAAAGTAAATAAGTAAATAATCCAAAACCTTTTGGAAGCTTAGCCTCAAAATAGGTTTTATTAAACATACTGCACAATGGGACACCAAAATAGAGATTTATCTTGCAGTTATAATCATGGGGGGGAAATCCTGCAGGAAAAAATGGAATTCTTCGGTGAAAATTTTTAGAAGATTCCGAAGAAAAAAGTTGTTGAAATTGCACTGTTCGAAATTTTGCCTTAAAAAGGGGCAAAAATGTTGTTAAAAATTTGATATCAAGGAATCAATTGTGATCCTTGATATCAAGGATCACAAAAAACTGTTCTCTTATTTGAAAAGAGAAAACAAACACCATAAAAAAAAAAGGCTCCTATGTTTTCGGACGAAGAAGTGACCGATCGTATCTTGCGATCAAGGTATGTATTGATTAAAATTTTGTGCGAAATTGTGACAAAAAGTAAAATCTAAACAAAAGCACTTCCGTGTAAAAAAAAGGGAGCTAAGTTTTTTTTGCTTCCCTTTACAAAAACCGTCTGCCCTTAAAAGTGGTGATATCAGAGGGGACAGCCAAGTTAATTTTTTTGCTGTTATTAAAATTTTTTTCGAAGTCATTTTCCTCCGTGAATAAACTCTTCTGAGTTTCATGAATGAATTAGTAAATATTAATTTTTAAATTCTGTCAAATTTTTCATTTTGTTAGAGTACTTTCGCATTTGATAAAAAATAATTTTTACATTACTCATGAGTAGATTGCATAAGTTTCACTACTTCTTTTACTCAGCAAATATTGATCCCTTTATGCAGGTTTCTGCCAGGATCAAAATTGAACCTTTAATGTAAATAAAAAGTGTCTATTGTAACTTTAGAGAGTCTGTTTTGAGAATTGCATTTTGTTTCAGCTTGACGTTCTTTACGTATTATAATTATATAATTTCGTTATTTTTTAAATATTTATTTCCGTTCACTCAAAGTATTGCAAGTCATATAATCTTTGAGTAAATGGTACATTACTCAAAGTATGCCTTCCATTCCTGCAAAATTCGGTTTTCGTCGGAGGCGAGAGTGCCATTCGCCGTTTGCAATAGTTGCGGATTGAGTTGGAATCCACGTCTGAAGGTCTTTAGTCAGCGACATTGCCATCATACAGAAACGTCTGTGAAAGGTGGCAGGACCCACCCGGAAAATTAAAATTTGGTTTTAGCAGGTCGTTTGAACTTCGTTAGTACTTTTTTGTACCTGAAACCTATAGCGAAAACAGAGCGGAGCATACTGGAACCTGCTGTCATCACACTCAAAAGCCCTTTGTAACTGCTCCAAAATGCCTTTAATCGTTTGTACCTGACTCGAAATCAGTGTCGATTGTCAACTCGATCATCAAGGAGGCCAAGCAGGAGGAGGAAGGCGGTTCAGATTCATTTTGACCTCTATGAAATCGCTTGTACCTTGCTGGAATCGTTTCTACCTTGATGAATCGTTTGCACCTTAATTTAATCGCTTGTACGATTGAGTCAAGGCAAAAACGATTCAATCTCGGTAAAAACGTTTCCGAGTCAGGTACAAAGATCCAATCAAGGTACAAGCGATTCCGAGAGAGGTAAAATCCTTTACGAGCCTGGTACAAACGTTTCCATGAAGGTACAACGTTTCCGAGTCAGGTACAAAGATCCAATCAAGGTACAAACGATTCCCAGAGAGGTACAATCATTTCCGAGCCTGGTACAAACGTTTCCATGAAGGTACAAACGATTTCGAGAGAGGTACAATCCTTTACGAGCCTGGTACAAACGTTTCCATGAAGGTACAAACATTTCCGAGTCCGGCACAAAGATCAAATCAAGGTACAAACATTTCCGATTCAGGTACAAAAGATTCAATCAAGGTACCATAGATTCCGAGAATGGTACAATCCTTTCCGAGCCTGGTACAAACGTTTCCATGAAGGTACAAACATTTCCGAGTCCGGCACAAAGATCAAATCAAGGTACAAACATTTCCGATTCAGGTACAAAAGATTCAATCAAGGTACCATAGATTCCGAGAATGGTACAATCCTTTCCGAGCCTGGTACAAACGTTTCCATGAAGGTACAAACGTTTCCATTAAGGTACAAACGTTTCCGAGAAAGGTACAATCCTTTACGAGCCTGGTACAAACGTTTCCAAGAAGGTACAAACGTTTCCGAGTCAGGAATCAAGATCCAATCAAGGTACAAACGATTCCGAGAAAGGTACAGTCATTTCCGAGCCTGGTACAAACGTATCCATGAACGTACAAACATTTCCGAGTCAGGTACAAATGATTGAATCAAGGTACAAACGTTTCCATCAAAGTACAAACGTTTCCGAGCCTGGCACAGTCCGGTACAGAACGGGTACACCATGATTCCGTTGATAAAATTGGAAAAATCAATGTGGGTCATTTTCCATTTTTTTTTCTTTGCAATTTGCATTATCGGAATCGGTACAAAGTAAAAAATGGTTGGTACAGTTTGGTACACAACGAGGACAAAATATTCCTTTATAAACAATTTAATTTTGTATCCTGGGTCAAAATCAGGTATATGAAATTTTCTCTCTGACCTTTTTTTTTTTTTTTTTTAGGGGAGGGGTACAAAGTACAATTCTACCGGTACGTTTTAGTACACGTCTAATACTAACTTCCTGCCGCATCACTTGTACGCTTTCCTTGAAATAAAAATTTATGTCCAGAGTTTCACCCGAAATTGCAGGAAATCGCGGTTTTTAATCAACCTTGATTTTTTCGGAATGTGTATGGGTACAAAATTTAATTTTTACGGTACATTTCGGTACAAAACGCGTTCTTTTAAGCCTTGTTAAATCGTTTATGAATCTTTCAGTTGACCTAATTGTGTCTCCGCCGCCACCCAATAGAAATTCGAATAACTCCGGAACGGTTAAAATACAAAAAAAAATTGACTAGGTACATTTTGGTACAAAGGTCCTCTGTCGGGTACAATCATTTAATCCTGAATCGGGAATACGGGTGAAGTTGAATGTCCCTGAAATCACCCGCAATGATATACTTTCCCTAGGAAACCAGAACGGTACAAAATGAAATATGGGTGGTACATTCAGGTACACTTTGAGTACATTAAACCTGTATATGTATTTTGTTTTGTTTCGTTTCGTTCTGGGTGGCGCCGGGGACATTGAGCCTTATAAAACAGTCCCAGCAGACAAATCGGTGTTTTTTCAGTCCTGTTCCCTTAGTATAATGTGGGCAATAATGTTTTAAATAAAATACAATCATTTTTCTTTTACAAATTCACTATCTGGGAAAAAAGTTTAAATTTTGTAATTACTTTAATATACTCAAAATTTGTTAAATCCTGACAAATGTGCAAAACCCCCTCCCTCTCCATTGTCAGCCATTCAGAATTTCAAGTAACCCCCCTTTTTCCTCTTGCAGGCTAACTTGATATTTAAATGATACTAATCTGTTAATTCATTCAAGTCTTTTTCAGTAAAAACCAACACCCTAGACTAGCCAGTTACTTACATGGTGATGCTGAATTTGTGTCCCAAGATTTTATCTAAACATATCCTTTTGACACGACGTAGACAGGCGCAATAGCAGAAATAATACCCTGAAGTTTCACTGAAAAGAAAATTATATCATAAATATTTGAAAATTTTCAAATTCCAATCAATTCATTGCATACCTTAATATTTAGCATTCATTTTTCCAGGTGATATACTTCTATGAATGAAAGTCTGATGATGACAGATTTGGTGATTAATTATGGACAACGGATAAGATCATCGGAAATAATAGTGCATACTTCCAATTACTAATTGCTTCTTTTCCTTCGACATTGCAGCGACCTTTAAATGTAATGTCAAGTCAACGCCCCTTTTACTGCGGGCATTAAACGCCTGAATGATTTGCGCTGTTGGATTAACTCCTAGAAAAAAAGCAATTAAAAATTAATTTCATTTTACAGAAAAAAAAAAAAACTTAACAAATATTGCAAGAAAAGGAAGTGTTGCAATAAGTCTGGAGTGTCAAACAGGGGGTTAGATCACTTAGAGTCTAAACTTATGTTTTAATCAGAAAAACCAAAACTGAAAAAATTGTCGGTTCCGTATCTGTCTGGAATAAAAATCTCTACCTATCCCAGTCATCAGAAAACCTTTTTTGATTTTGGAAGAAACAGTGACATAAAATAAAACTTTTTCATTATTTTATGTGTATCTATACTTCCTACAAAATTAACCTTCTAGGGTCTGAATTCTGAAACGTTTCTGAAAGATTTATGGAAAATATTGTAAGTTTTTATTTTTGAATAATTTCAAGCAAAAAAACTATGCCCCACCCTAACAGATATTCGCCCTTTTGAGTTATAACGTATATTGAGCACCTACCGATTTCAGGAATACGCGGGCCGCATCAAAGCATGTAATACAAAATAAAGCATCATTTTTCATTTTTTGTAAAACAACAGAAGAAAGGAAGGTTTCCATGTGCTTTCAATGTTGTAGTCTTCAAGCTGATTTTATTCCTCCAAGCCGTGAATTCGCTCCTTCAACAATTTGATTTTGGTTTCTAAAAATATTGTAAGATAATTTGTTAGATAGTTTTTCAAAATGTTGAAAAATTTGATTTTTGCATTACTTCTTGGATTTGGTTAAGTTTTCACTGCCTGATAAGAGTACTTTTGGAGTTGAATTGATCATGAACGTTGGAGTTTTTACCACAGTAGTTCTGCCTGATTAAAAAGCCAGAAACACAATATTTAATTAAAACAAAGTCCTTCATTTAAAAAAAAAAAAAAAAAAAATTTTATTTCAAAAGAAAAATATGATCTATACCAATCCTAAATTAATTGAAATCGAGCCCGTGGCCAAGGGGGCGGCAAATTGGCTAAACATGACAGGTATAGGGAGTGAAGGCTTATTGCCCCCCTTAACATGCCCAACTGCCCCCTTGGCTCTTCGTTCTGGCTACAGGCTTGATAGAAATTGCTGGATCATATTTTCCTCAAGTTATTCATAAAAATGGCAAATTTATGTAATCCTTAGCTTAAACATCAGCATGTCACAAAAATTCTGTATGACAACCAAAACAAAAAGTCAAGCCTCAAGCAATAAAAAAATTTTTAATTACTTTTAAAATCTCTCCTCCCAAAGCCTTCTCGTACAGGTTCTTGTATATTAAACTCTGATTTTTAATTAATTCTAACATCTTCGTCTGACATTCATTAGGTCTCTCAAGCTTAAAGCTTTCGCTCCTTTGCCTGGAATTTAAAAAAAAAAAAAAAAAAAAAAAATACCATCAAGTATGAAATTCCATAGCGGAAACATTCTTAGCCTCCTCGTTTTGCACTCAAACTATGGTTCCGGTGCCAGTAATTTCTGATAATTCTCTTGCAAAACTTCAATAGATACAAATATAACCAATTTCTTTTCTTAATAATTGAAGACACTTATTATTCTTTGCAATATCTTCCTCATATTATAATATGGTTTCTTTATGTCTTACATTCCGTTACATTCATATATCTTCCAACCACTTCCCCTTCTTAAAATGACGTCACGTGGATTCTATTATCTAAGAGCAAATATGATTTGCGGAAAAGCATATTTGCTTTGTCGCTAACTTAGATAATAGAATCCATAGATAGGACAATAGCTTCAGAAAATGTACATATGGGCATCCATAAGCTAAACACGAGGTAGGCTCAATTTTTTCGGACCAAAACAAACAATGTAAATGGAATAGGAATGTCCGATCTATGGATTCTATCGTAGCTTACGTTAT
Organism: Liposcelis bostrychophila; assembly: GCA_037577465.1. Taxonomy (NCBI): domain Eukaryota; kingdom Metazoa; phylum Arthropoda; class Insecta; order Psocodea; family Liposcelididae; genus Liposcelis; species Liposcelis bostrychophila. The sequence continues at coordinate 21,811,772 of CM075214.1, read as the reverse complement.
AACGTATAATAACGTAAGCTTACGTAATGTATAATAACGTAAGCTACGGATTCTATTATCTAAGGTCGCTAAGCAACATCGCTTGTATAGCAAACGTGGCATATTCGCATGGCATATTAATTGTTTTCGGTAAACAACCATTACGATTTTATTTCCATCGAGTAATTTTTTAATACATATAAGCTATATTTCAAATGGAAGAATTTCACTTTGATTTGGGATTGAGTTTGAAAAGAAGTGCAATAATAATAATTGCTCAAACCCTTTGGAAGTCACAAGATGTGAAAAAAAAAATAAATGAATTCCTTCGGCAAAACAAATTGAAATTACCGAAAAATAAGTTCCGCTTCCTTGAAACAAATCGATTGGCGAGAAGTTTGTCGGACGATAATTATTATGGCTGGGAAGAAGTTATCGGTTGTGTTTTAGGAAAAACTGATTTTCTTTTGCTGCCGAGAGAAGTAGAAGCGGATTTAAGGGAAATCGTTATCCTGTTGGGTGAAAAAATATTTTATTTTTATGATGAGTACAGAGAAGCGGATGAAGGAGGCGTAGTTTTTTGGGAACACATTCGTTGCCGGAAATGCATTGAAGCAGCTGAAACAGAGCATTTCTATTCCTTTTCAAATAATGGAACAGCAATATATAAGTGTTCAGCCTTGCATTTTTTAAATGTCCCGTTAAAGGAATCAGAAAAGTTTAAGGAATTCCTTGATGATGCTTGCTGGCACTCTAATTTAGAAATAATTGAAAAATATCAGGATGATATAATTGTGTATTTAGAATCTTTACAACCTGGGCTAAACATAAAAAGCAAAAAGGACATCATATTTAACATTATATGCATTTGGAATTTTATTCAGTATAACGAAACTTGGAAAAGGAGATTTTATCCGGAATATAATGACAATGGATATATTAAAATACCAAATCATTATCTGAAAAATGAAGATTTTATTATTCCTTTAGAAATAGTGCCTCAAATGACCTTATTGGCATCCCCACCAACATTGAAATATCTTGCAACCAAGCTACGTGAATATGATCATCAATCTTCACTTTTTTCAAAAATGGTAAATGTGCAAATTAACTATGACCAAGGATTAAGACTTAATAAGCAATTACATTTCTATCCAAATCCTGATTTTGGACCTGGACGAATGCTGTTTATTTTAAAGCTAATGTCTGCAAATGAGAAAGCTCACTTTATAAAAGAAAACTTAAAATATATATTACTATACTTTTTACCAGTTTGGCCATTTCGAGAAATGGTTCCACATATTCTGGATGTGTGCATAGAAAAAAATTTTGATTTAGATGGCCATTATGTACTTAATATCTTATCAATTTGTAATGGCAATCTTAACAGGAAGCAGCATAAAGTACAAAAACAGGCATATCTAAAAGCCTTTCAAAAAATTTGGCATAAAACTTCAAAAGGAACCAAGTTAACTTTTTTAGCTCGAAAAACGAAATTTTTATTAATGCATGACAGGGATTGTCAAATTGTGAAAAAGTTGGTATTTAACAATGAACATTTTGAAAACATTGAATCAGTTATTTCAAACAAATGGAAAGAAATACTGGAAAAGAAGGACTTTGTAGTGGTGAATAAATTTTTAAGTGAAGTTGTGTTTAATGGTGAACTTCTGAACCATGAACTGGAGCACTTTTTATATGAATATAGTTTAGAAAAAGAAGAAAAGTTTTTTATTTGTTATCAGGATTTTATTGTTTAATTTGCTAGGTATTTGTTTGTATTTACAAAGAACGTCCAAATAGTTAACATTTTTAATAACTTAAATTAAAATTTGTTTTCATATCCAAAATAATTTATGGTGATTCAGGAACTAACTTTATGGCAATAAAGAGTCAACAAGTTTAACGACCGAAAGTTTAATTCAAAAATATGAAATTATCGTTTTATTTTTATTTCAACTCAAGAAATTCTTCGAATTTATTTGATTGAGTCATAAGAGAAGCGGCGCTTTAGCTTTGATGCAAAGTTATCAATTATCTCAACTATCTTAACTTTTGTGAGTTCTTACTATATTTATCTTAAAAACCCTAAATCTTCGATTGTAATGCTCCACTGTGGATCATAAATTTCAAAGACTTACCTTTCCATGGATTAAACACTTTCCACTTTGCCCAGCAGGTCTGTTGCAACCAACTGTGCTGCTTTTCGCAGCTCTACCGCTCCCCCTAAAAAAAAAAAAAAAAAAAAAAAAAAAAGGGATTAAAATTCAATAAAATAAGGTTATGTAGAGTCGGAGTGGTGACCAATCCAGAATAGCGGCATTCGTAATCAATGAAGTTAAGCAGCATTGATGGCGGCCAGCTTCTGGATGGGTGACCGAAGAAGCTCCTTCCCTCTGGCGGGGATTGCAGGAACTACAAATTCAATCATCTTAACCTCATTGAAAGAGTAGATTTTGCAAAGCCAGTTTAGAAATAGAATAAATAGACCTGCGAAAGCAGTTACGGAATAAAATAGGTAGACCTGCAAAAGCAGTAATAGAACAAAAAAAAAAAAAAAAAAACGTTATTTTACGTACGCTCTGTTATACCAACAATTGAACAATAAAAAGAGTTCGCTTACCCATCAGATCCCCCCGCAGGATTCATTTTAGGCTTTCAAATACAAATAATCGCTTCTGTAATTTTAATAATAAAAGATTTCAGCTGTCAGAAACTATAACAAAAACAAACAGTTCAAAATAAATAGCAGCCTATTCGGAAAGAGAAATGGGAGCTTTCCAAAGGGGGCTGTATTTCGTATTTTTCTACATACACGTTCTTCATTTGATCAAATAGCAGATCGTGGAATTAGAATTACACGAAATTCGAAATACACCCCCCTTTGGAAAGCTCCCATTGACAGATTCATGAAAGGTAGAAAAAAGCAAATTGACACGATTTTTGCTATCGTTTAAAGCCTTTATCGTGCGTGGCAGCAGACTCGTATAAGCAGTTAAACAAAACAGGGGAAAAAAAAAAAAGAGAAGATATTTCCAGTTAAAAGTCATTAATATTCTCGCGTATAGTAATGACAATTACATATTTACCATGCTCGTAACCCATCAGTGTGTCATACCGCGATGGAAAGAATGGGTACCATTAGCTACCCACCAACTAAGATTACGAAATTTAATTCAGGTATTAGCTTTCAGTATAAAAAAAGATAAGGAGAGAAGTAATAAAAACGAGAGTTATTATTATACTTTACATTCAACAACAATGTCCGCTCCATTTTACACGAGCGAGAAATTGGAGACTGACAGCCCGAAATGGAAAGAGGTTGATATTACTTCTTGGACTGGGGATGTTTGTCGCTCAGCGAATGGTAAGAATTCATAAACAAAACAATAGTCTCTGATGAGTAATGCTTTTCCCCTTATTTTTTTTTTAGCTTTGGTGATAAGATTATGGTCTCATATTCCCGAGGAAGAAGAGGATCAAGTGATTACAGTTTGGGGCATTCATTTAAGTGGCCTGACGTTTTTAGGACAAAGCTTAGGGATGGATACTCCTTTGAAGCCTAATTCTATTGTATTCTTAATGCCAGGAGGGTATTTTACAGATCCAAATTGTCTGGATTCAGAGCCAAAGATTCGATTTACATCCATAAGTGTTAATCAAAATGACGTTAGACCTAGTTACACAGTTAGTACATTAAGTAGACTTCATAGTTTGCAGCAGACTATTAGAAAAGAATCCTCAGCAGCTGAGATTTTGAAGCAAAAAATATCAATGGGGGATTTTTTTAGGAATGAAAATCGAGGACGAACAATGCTTAGGAGGCTCCTTAGTAAAAATAAACCAAAAGTAAATCCTCAAGACTTAACGAAAGTTAAGGAAAATATAGAATTAGCAAAATACAGGGTTAAACTATTAAAAGAGGAAAAAGAAGTCATGTTAGGAAGACTGAAAGACTTAAAAGAAAAAATTGAACAGAAATCAGATGTAAATCAAATGATGGAATCAAAGATTATGGAGTGTTATCGACTGTTGATGAGGGAAGTACAAAACTATAGAGAATGGAAAAAAGGTCACGTGGAAAGAAGAGAGGGTCAACTTCATTCCAAAGCCATTTTAAATTTTAGGACGAAGCAATTAATATCTGAATTAGATTTGATCTACCCGATCGTGGAAGTTTCCCCGGATAAATTCACGATCTGCGGGGTTCACTTACCGGACTCTGAAGATTTCCAAGGTCACGATCAAATCCAAATCTCCGTAGCTCTAGGTTTCGTCTCGCACGTAATTCAAATGATATCGCAGTTCCTTCAAGTCCCTTTACGATATCCGGTCGTTCATTTCGGATCGAGGAGCAGAATCGTCGATCAAATCGCGGATAAAATTCCGGACTCTGAAAGGGAATTCCCGTTGTTCCTCCAGGGGAAGGACAAATTGCAGTTCCACTACGCCGTTTATTTATTAAACAAAAACATAGCCCAGCTGAGGTGGTTATGCGGGCTCCCCACTCAGGATCTCAGGCACACATTAGCCAATTTATCTTCTTTAGTGAAAATGAAATCCGGGAGTTGCAATTTGGAAAATTGCAACAAGTCCTTGTCGTCTTCGAACGCGGATTTGTACAGCTCCTCCTTAAGCATTTCTAGTCCGATAGGCAGTATTTTGTCGTTGACTAAAAAAAATAGGACTTATCGGGTTTCGGAATCGGGGATCGATAGCAAAAAGCAATTGACCGTCAATCCGGGCCATCGAGTTTCCAAATCCGTAGGAAGCGCGAAGGACCTCATGATCCATGTTTTCCCGATCCAGAAGGAAGACGTCCCGAGTTCCATGTCGAACAGCCTTAGTTATTCCCTGGACAAAGGGCTAAACGAATACGAGGAAATCGAACAAAAAAGCAAGGAAACGTTAATCGGGTCGGATCCGTCTCTCAACACCAAAAACACCATGCAGCCCATCGAAATCATCAAAACACCAGAGTTAGAGGCTAAAAATTCGTTTCTGAAATCGTGGGAGGAGAAAAGGAGCATTCCACTTTCGGACGAGGACTCGGATTTAAGTTTGAAAAAAAATGAAGAGACCGATCGGACGCCGGAAATCACGAAATTCGAGGAAAACATTCGGACCTCAAAATTTGAAGACGACCGGACTCCGGAAATCGCGAAATACGTCGAAATCCCTCAAAGGAATCGTACACCAATCAAGGAGGATTATTTATTAAAAACGGAAGAAGATCCGGTAGAAAACGAAAAAGATGCGGAAACCTGTGATGATACTAAAAATAATTGTGATGATAGTTTAACAACGGATAGTTTACTTGAAAGCGTTAAAAGCAGAGCCGAAGCATTGGCTAATCAAACGACTAGTTTTAACAGATGCAGAACAAGATTCAAAAGCATCTTGGAAAATTCTAACTGCTAAGAAAAAAAAAAAAAAAAAATTCTTCCGACAATAAATTGATATAAATTATTACCTTGCGGTGCCATCTTTTTTGTTTTTTTTTTTTTGCGTGAAAATTTCTCGTCAAACGTTTTTAAGATTTTTTTTTCCCTTAAAAAGCAAGAAAATGACTGTGACTAATCCTTAAGTATTAAGTAATTATTGCTTTGAAAAAAAAAAATTCTTCAAAAAGTTTGATGAGATTGATTGTCGTTTACTTTTAGCCTGTGATAAAATCTACATTACACAATTTATATATTTTTTCTTTTTTTTCTTTTTGCTTCGAATATGTAAATCTAAAAATTGACATTCTAATTATTTCAAATTTTATTTTATGTTATAGATGTTTCAAAAATAATATAAAATCTATTCATTTCACCACAAAAAAAATTGGCTTTTGTTTATTTCCCCATCTTTTTTTTTCTTTTTTTTAAAAATAAAAGTCTAAAAACTTGGTGGAGATGCCAATTTAAAGAATTATCTTACATTCCCTTTGCTCATGAAGGGTTTTCGCTGAAGTTGCAACTTTGATTATAGAAGAATTTTGATGTTTTGCTATTAAAAGAAGTTATAAGATTGTTTCCGACACATAGGATGTTGAAAAAAAAAATTGATTGAGCTTAGCCTTAAAATTTAAAAAAAAAAAAAAAAAGCAGATTTCAACCTCACCAAAACTAAAGTGGTTATATAAAAAATATTGAATCTTAATCAAAGCCAAAAAAAAAACCGAAATTGGGCTTTTTCCCTACAAGAAACTAAAATTGGGTTGTCAATTCAAAGTCGAGGTTTTTGAATTAAGAGAAGAAAAAACAGGCCCGTAACCAGCCTAAGAAGCACAGGGGGGCGCAAAGTTTTCGAAGAGGGGCTTCAAATGACCCCTAATAACATGGAAGATAGGGAAATTACATGGGCCAAACAAAATCTACAGGGGGGCTCAAGCTTGATCAAAGGGGGGCTGAGCCCCCCTTTGCCCCCCCTGGTTACGAGCCTGAGAAAAAAGCGAACTGGAACCGTAACAGGTGGTATTCTGAACTTCACAAGCAGACTCCAAACCCTTTTGTTATGGCACCCCAAACAAAAAAAAAAAAAAAAACAGCTTTTGACGCTTAAATGGGACATTGACACATGGGACACTTTTTTTTTTTGTTGTAAAAATTGCTAAATACTTTTTTACTTTTTTTTACATGTATATACAATGTCGGATTTTTTCCACAGAACTTGGAGTGGAAATCGTCTAATATATATTTGTAGACAGCCATGGACAGATCTAGGGGGGAGGTGGCTAGCCCCCCCCCCCCCCCCCAGGAAACAGAATAGTCCCCCCTAGAATTTTGAAAATTATGTAGTCTGAATAGGGTCAGCCCCCCCACAAAATTTTCCCCTATTCTTAGCTCCCCCTAGAAAAAAATTCTAGATCCGCCCATGTAGGCAGCAAGTTTTATACATACCCTGTTATAAGCCCAGAAAAAGATTTATTTTAAACTCAAACCGTAAGAGTTGGTCCACCTCACTGATTTTCTGAATCTTTCCAATTATGCAGGGAAAGATAAAACGACCTCCCAGAGTTTCTGAAACTTTAGTAAAAACTGTTGCAGAAAGGATGTTATAACCATCATTGCATTCGACCATAGGCGATTTTAGGGCATTGACCGGCTTAAGTTTAGTTGTTTTGCCCTTTTCCAAACTGTTATTGTTTTACCCTCTACGATTTTGCTATTTTTGTTACTATATCGGGTAGTACCGTGTGTTTTCGTCACCCAGAGAAAGAGTAGCAACCAGAGTAACAACCTTTTTCAGTTCTCTTCAGAGCTCATTCGACATAGCGCCGGGTGGCAACTGCTTTTTTTTTGGTGTTCATTAATAAAAGACAAAAGTTTTCAATTAAAATGATTGAATTTTTTATTCTTCTGCTGCTTGCATTATCTCAATGTAATGGTGAGTCCGTGCCTTAAAAGAGTTTGCTAAATATTTAATGTAAAATTTTTTTAATGACTTCTTTAGCTCATCTGCGTGATAAACGACTTGTTGGTGGAAAATTAGACTTGAAAAACCAATATCCTTTTTTAGCATCTTTAAGGAATTACGCCCTACCCCTCCATTCTTGTGGAGCTGCTGTGTTAACCGAATATTCTTTAATCACCGCTGCACATTGTATCGTAAAGTAAGCTCAGTCTTTTAAAGTTTATTTACAGATTTTACGGTTCAAATTTTCTTTTTTTCTTTTAGTCACAAGGGGAAATATTTAGTAGTGTATTTCCACGGAAGTAAAACTGAACACACCATTCACAAGCAATTGGTTCATCCTGATTATAATCCCTCACAACCTAGTAAGTGTGAACAAAAAACATAATAGGTCGTTTTTAGTGACTTTCTTTATAACTGGTTATCAATTTAATTTTTTAATTTTTTTTTTTCCACAAAATCGGAGTTTAATAATGTAACTATAGGTGTTTAAAAAAAAATTAGAAAAATGAAATTACTATAGGAGTAGTAAACCGCCAAACTTTAAAAACGCGTTCCTGAAAAATCATTGTTTTTGAGATGATACCCTTTAATACTAGGGCGACGAAATATACAATTTTTTTAAAATTGAAAAACAACTTTTAAAATACATACGGATCAAATGAAAGTCAACTAAAAACGTACAGCACATTTCAAGTAGCATTTCTTTAAGTTAAAGGCTATGACATCGGAATAATCGAATTGGAAAAACCTTTGCCGATTGGAACTAATATCAACACAATAAGGTTGCCCATCGGAATAACAGTCAGTCCAGGAGACAAAGTTATAGCTACTGGCTGGGAAAACAAATTTTGGGTAAGTTTACTTCAATGGTACTAATGTTTAAATAATTTTTCAAATCTTTCTTTTTATTTTATTTAAGTTACCCTATCCGCAATTTTTGGAGAAAAGAATTATATCTGACGAAAAATGTTCATCGCTGCTATTTAGAAGAGTTGGTTGTGAGGCAATCTGTACTAGCGATTGTCACACTGGAGCTTCTAATGTAAGCCAACAAGATTATTATTTTCTAAAGCATCTGTCTAATCTGTTATACTCGATTCGACGTTTTTTTGTCATTTCAGGGGGACTCCGGTAGCCCGTTAGTCTACACAAAAGGGGGTGAAAATTACATTGTCGGAGTTACATCCCGAGGTGGTATTACATATTCATCTGAAAAACAGTGCGAACTACGTACTATTGTGTATTCCGACGTTTCGTTTAGTCTCCCTTGGATTCTAACCGTGCTTAAAACAGCTACCTGAACCATGGTTTCAGGAGACAAAAAACTTTAAAAAACAGACAACAATGAAAATATTGAATTTTTAAAATCAACTCAATTACTAAAAGTTTATACGAAAAACGCGATACGATAAAAATTAAAATTACAGAATATTTTCAAAACGTTTAAAAGCTAACCAAATATCATAGACAGACATAACTTTTTGCACAAAGGAATCACTTTGGGTCACGTAAACTTTTTCTGCAATTTCTGTATTTTTTTGTAAATAAAAATTGGTGAACGCATATCTGTTAAAAACATGTGAAGCCACCCTATCATACTGATATGGCATGAAAATGTCGATATATATAAAAATCGATCAAGATGGAGTTCAAACGCCAGCCTGATGCTCGAGTCAGCAGTATTTGTCACAGGCGAGTCGCTGACTTGAGGATCAGGGGCACTCGGTCTTTAGCTGTCAGAACATACGTGTCACAGATATCTGTTTTGTTCTCTCATTTCATCCTTTAATACACATTTTTATGTTCAATTTTTATTTGCGAATGAAATATACTGAGAAAAAAGGAAAATTTTGATTGCTCAGTTGTAGTCATTTGCAAGTATAATAATATAACTTTTTTTCTATTTGTAACAACTTCAAACTTTGGAAGTATAAAACAAATCAAAGAAATTGAAAAATTTATTCATGATATTGAATTCAATAGGGACTTCCAACGTCTACGGTGTTGAATTTCAGAAAAAGAATGTAACAAAGATAAGAAGTGCAATTATTGGCATTATCCTGTATTGGAAATCAAGCAAAGTTCATAAAATTAGGACTGGAAATGCATGATAGATTTTTGAGTGGGGGAGAATAATGAAATGTATGGTATGTCGAAATTTATTATTATTCATCATCCACTTAGGAAATTAAAAAATTTGTCAATCAAAAATAATGTCATAACACTTAAGAAATGCAAAAATGTTATTGTGTACAATAATTGCTGAATAGGCTTGAAATTCTATTCCTTGTAGTTTTTTAAAAGATAAGACAAGGTCATTTACTGAGATAGAGGTCTATGTACTGCAACTAAACATTCATAAATAAAAAAAAGTAAACCAGCGTTTTCATTCTACATATGAATCCTACATGCAGTATTTACAGTTTAACAATTACTAAAAAAAACGAATATGAGTAGCAAAATTCTACCCTGTCAACTACTATTGGCTAAAAAAGAAAAAAATTAAGATACCTGAACCAGACCAAATTCTAAAAATTATTTCAAGTTAGCAGGACCACTCACTGCTGAATTTTTGCAAAGCTGTCTATGGGCCCTAAGTAAGCTGCTTCTTTGGCGAGATGATCTGCCAAAGTATTTTGTTCCCTTGGAATATGCCAGAATAAAACCTTCAATCCTCTGCTATTCCAATTATAAAGTTCTGTGAAAAGCATCCTCCATAAGTCTTGATTTTCAACAGGCGTCCCATTAGCAGTAATCCAGTTATTTGCAGCCCAAACTTGACCCCATTCTGTCGCGCCTTTCACTACGTACTCCGAGTCGCTTGCAATAACAAATCTCGTAAAACCTTCTCTAGTCCATACTTTAAACTGGAGAGCAGCTATCGCCGCCCTCAGCTCGGCTCTGTTTGAAGTTTGGGGTGCTATTCTTCCATCCGGCCCTCTCATTTCTAATCTGCTTCTAATTGCTCCTGGTACCTGTAAGTTAGGATCTGGGCAGAAGACGACAGCAAATCCAGCTCGAGCATCTGGTCTCCCGTTGTTAACACACGATCCATCAGTAAACACCAATCCCTCATATGGATTGTTTCGGCGTATGTATCTTACGGCTGGTATGGCACACATGTTCCAAGCCGGTACGAAAAGATCATCTGGACTATAATCCGGTCGTGGTGGATAAAATCGTTCAGCGACCATCATTTTGACTATTCAAATTGGTCTTCACTTGATTTTTTGATTGTATAATCCGTAAAAAATAAAATAAAACACCACGTAAATACACACTGTAATTATATTTATACTTCGTACCAGTGACGTCACATTCCTTCGACCTTGAAGTCGTGGGGTGGAACTAAAATGGCCTCTAATTAAGTATTTCGCGGTTTTTTTTTCTTGTAAAATAATTATTTTCTCGTTTACTTTTTATTTAGTACCTAAATCAAGGAGCTATATGCTTTTTAATTTCAATTAATTAATAAAAAATGCTGTTAACTTCAAATTCCCATGTTATAAAAAATGGCGGCGCAGCGTGAATGTTTCTGAAACGCTTCTTCGCGATTTTTGTTGTTTCCAAACAGGTGCTCAATTAGGAGTGACGTCACTTGTGATAACGACTTGATTGGCCGTAGGCTCTCTTATATAAATTCTAAACGAAGTCATTCGCTGAAAAAGAGATAAGAAAAATAAGAAGGTGTTTCAGAACTTAAATGTTATTGGCGCGTACATTTGCAAATTTTTCCGAAATCTCAGATCGTTGACTTGCTTAAATACGTATTAGTTTTAAAACAACAAAAATTAACTTACAAGTTTTGTTCGATTCTTATGAATAATAAGGAAATAAAGAAATTATTTATTTTTCTGCACAAAAGATATATATTTTGAATATACTGGCTTCAAAAAAAAATTCAAGGCCATTTAAGTTCGATTATAAGTTTCACAACTTTTTCCCGTTTGATGCAACTGAATCAGTCCAGAAATAAAGTTTAGTCCATCACTGTTATTTTCCTTTACAAAATGTACTTCACTATACCGGTTTTAAGTATGTAAAAATTAAAAAAAAAAAAATATGTGTTTTAGCCTCATCACCTTGGCTTAGTATCGTTATCCAGAGAAAAGTGCCTGTTAGTGACTTAATTTTGCCATTCAAATGATAGGATTAAACTTTTATGCTGCTTGCTATAAATTAATGAATGCAATACAATGTTCGATCTAGGCAAGGTAAAATTTACAATAGTTTCGCTAATCAAAAGCTAATCAAAAGGAACTTTAATAGCACTATCAAATCCAAAATTAAGTAATTTGTGATTACGGTTACAAATATGAATCCAATAACCAAGTCAAACATAAACTTTGTCATAGAACTGAAATAAATTTTGTCTGGTCTTTGAAATTTACAGGTTACAAATTTGCAGGTCAACCGGTTGACCTGCAGGGCCCTTACTTAAGTGAAAAATCAATTTAAATTTACAAAAAACATTTCCAAATCCTCAATCCAGCATATGCAATTAAACCATTTAAAAAATTAATTAAACTGTGTAGCATGATTCTTTACATATCAATAATACCCATAATCTCTGGTATAAATTCATCTTCGGGATCTAAAAGAGCCCCTTGCTTTGCAAAATGGTCAGCTAAAGTGTTCAGCTCCCTTGGTATGTGCCAAAAGAGCACTGTCATCCCTTCCTCAGACCATTTATCTAATTCCTTTAATAAAAGCTCCCACAAATCACGATTTTTAGCAGGAGTACCTTGGGCAGTCATCCAGTTGTTTCTCTGCCATTTCCAGATCCAATCTGTTGCACCTTTTACAACATATTCACTATCTGTAGCAATCACAAACCTCGAAAACCCTTCTCCAGGCCAATATCGAAGCTGGAGAGCAACAATAGCAGCCCTGAGCTCAGCTCTGTTGGATGTTTGTTGATATATTCTTCCATCTGCTCCCTCATTCTCCAAACGGCTAACAACAGCTCCAGGTTCATCCAAATCAGGATGTGGAAAATGTACCACGGAATATCCAGCTCTAGCATCTTCCCTTCCATTGTTCAGACAACATCCATCTATGTAAACAAGACCTTCATGACGATTACCTCGGCGAATGTACCTAAACGTCGGAACAGTACACAGGCTCCTTCTAGCTTCAAAAAGACTGTCTGGCGTATCCCTTGGACTTGGAGGCACAAAAACTTGTCCGTTTGTTGACGGATCAATAGGCGGAAGAGATAATCTCAGAATACCTACTCTGTCGTCGTTATATCTTCTTCTCCTAGGCATTTTGGTTTAATTACCTTTATGTAATTAATAAAACTTAACAAAGCAAAAGTTATGCCTGCCGACACCTTATAACTATATTATCCCACCGCTGAAATACTGTCGCCTATTTTTTCGTAAAAAAAAGTCTTGTTCTCTTTTAAAATTTGTTTACAAACAAAATCAATAAATTTCACGTTTTTTCTAATTACAGTATTATTGTAAAAATGATAAGTATTTCACATTTCAATGATCCATTTACGATCATCGTTTATTAAAAAAATTACAAAAAACATGGCGGAGCCGAGCAAGCCTGAGGCGTTTTACCGCGATTTTTGTTCCTAAAGTTTCCAAACCACATTGTTTCAAAACTGATAAATTTTAAAGTCGCGCATAAATTTCAAAATTTTTAATTTTTGGGGAAGGAAAATAAGTACAAAAAAAAAACGGAAAAAATGCAGGAGAGAATGTCCAGAAGAACTACAATTTTATATTGAATAAGAAAGAAAGTAAATTATGAGTTTTTATTCCCCTCTTTCAGTAAGAATTGTCTCTGTAAGAAACCAGTTATATGCAAAATATAGCAAAAGAACAGCTATAATGTAAATTAACATAGTAACATATCAGCAACATTTCTTATGTTCTAAATTTAGATAAAAAATTCTTAGTTCAATAAGTTATATTTTAGAATTACCATAATGTTCTACTCTTTAGAATCTAATTTTAATATCAACAAGAAACACTTCAGCTACAAAAAAAATTAAAATCTCTTCACTTGCAGACAATTTTAGCACAACATACCAAGAATTGTTGTGAAGTTCTTTACAGGCTGTAACAAAGCAGCTTCCTTAGCCAAACGATCAGCCAAGGAATTTTGTTCACGTGGTATAAGCCAAAACAATATTCTCATCCCAGCATCAGAATATTTATCAATCTGCTTAAAAAGACACTCCCATAAATCTTGATTCTTGGCAGGAGTGCCTTGTGCAGTTATCCAATTGTTCTCCTTCCATTTTTTAACCCATTGAGTTGCTCCTTTTACCACATATTCACTATCAGTAGCTATAACGAATCTGGTAAAACCATTTCCTATCCAAAACCGGAACTGTAGTGCAGCTATTGCTGCTCGTAGCTCTGCTCTGTTGGATGTTTGAGGATAAGTTTTGCCATCAGGTCCTTTATTTTCTAAACGGTATTGAATTGTCCCAGATATTGTTGATTCGTGTAAGGGGGAAGAAAAGGGGGGGCCGTAGACTACGGAAAATCCAGCGCGGGGATTGTCCTGGCCATTGTTAAGGCAGCATCCATCTATATATACTAACCCTTCGTTAGGGTTATCGCGACGCACAAATCTGGAACATGGAGCGGAGGCCATTCCCATTACGCAAGCTGGCTTAAAAAGATCCTCCGGTGTATCAGCAGGCGTCGGTGGCACAAAGAGTTGTGGGTTTTCTCCACGGTCTACACGTGGAACGTGTACCATCACAAAAAAACCATCGAATTTACTTTCATTAAGAAAATCATGTACTTCACGTTCTTCATTTTCATCAGACATTTTGATCCGCAATTAGCCTTTGTTAAATCAGAAAAATTCAAAGAATAACGTCAACCATTTAATTTTCTGTTTACGAAACAACAACACGCACACCATGGTCCTCCCAGAATTCTTTGCGAAGATGGAGAATTCTGGATTATATACATGCACAAGGCGGTTTCAAACCAGAACCTGCTGTGTCCATTTTCCATACAGCGGCTATATTTCCAAAAACCACATGCTCTTTCAAGATCAAACCGCCTGCTGCCATAATGCATTGCTTCTTTATTCACTGTGAATAAACTTAAATAATGGACTATTCTTCCCTTAATAATAAAAATAGTCAATATCCTTACAAACTCAATTTATTAAGTATTTTACAAATGTCAAATGGATTTAAAAAAAAAAAAGATAATAATTTATGAGAAAATTACTGGGTTAAAGAGCCCAAAAGTTCTCATCACGTTCTTTAAAATTCTTTTCTCCGGCTTTTTATACAAATTTCGGAACCGGCGTCAGCAAATTTATTTTTCTTTCGCTGAAACTTTTGGTTTTTCATGATTTTTATTTCTTTTTAAAAGTCACCGATAAAAACAAATATAAGTATAATAGTCTTTATTCATAAAATATTCTCTACAAATGAACCAAACGAAAAAAAAAAAAAAAAAAATCATATCTCATGCTTTATCCAAATCCCAATATTTCTGTTCAATTTTCAAAATAATGGTTTTCGTTAGTGACTTTTTTTCAAAAAAAAAAAATTTGTACATACCAATTTCAATTTGAAAAAAAAAAAAAAATAAAAAAAATAAAAAATATGTATTTTTTTTCTTCAATTTTTTAAATTTTTTACATTATTTAAAATTAATTACTTCGACTAAACCCTTTTACAAAAAGGAAGTCACATTTATTTTTCGATAAAAAAAAATACAGTCTTATCACAATTCGATTCAAAATTTATTAATTAATAAAAAAAAACAATAGGATTCGATGGCTTTAAAAGCCGATTGTACAAAAAAATTTAAATTTTGAATCATGCTTCCGCTCTTGAAATTGGCATATATTGAACAATACACCTTAATAAATTCCCTTATTACAACTTTTAATTAAAAAGTTTTTTTTTTTTTTTTTTTCTGTTAAGATGTCTTTTTTTCATTTTAAATTCTTAAATTATTTTTTCTTTTAAAATTTTTTTTTCTTTTTTTTCTCTCACCTCCTTTTTATAAAAATTAAAATTTGAAACCTTCACTTGGTATACTGGTGTTGGGATCGAACTGGAATCCGCTATCTGTGGACTGAGGTATGAGGTTCGGATCGTCATCCACCTAAAAAAAATAAAAAAAATAAATTAATTAATTAATTACGAATTAAATTAATGGTTTATAATGGAATTTGAAGGCAGTCAAAAGTCAGGACAAATTCAAAACGCTGAGCTCGAAAAGTAACATGTAATACGCTTTTTACTTTTCATAAGCTAAATATAAAAAAAATTTTTTTCCAGAAACAACAATAAAAGTTGAGTTCAGGTTTAAACATAATATGGCCAAAGTTCCGGTCATCCTGAACTAAGGATAAGTTTTGACTTCGTTCCAGCAGTGAAATTCCCCGAGGGCAAAAAATTAAATTTTGAAATAAATTAAAATTTCCAATAACCAAATGAAACTGGCCTACTTCCCTCAATCTGGAATAAAGTCCTAAAATTTTAAATATCCTGAAATTTTCAAACTTTTAGAATTCCTGGGAACTGATTTATTTTTGTGGAAATTATAAATAACTAGGCTACCAGGACCATTTACTAAATTTTTAAAAAATTACTCTCTCGAGGGAGTAATTTTTTATTTTTAAAATTTTTCTCCCTCGAGAGTAATTTTTTATTTTTAAAATTTCTCTCGAGAGAAAGAATTGGAATTTTTTTTTATAAACTTCCAAAAATATTTCCGGTTATTAAAAAATAAATTGCCAGAAATATTAAAATGCTTTGGAGCATTTTTTTAATTTTCCTAAAATTAATTTTTTGACAAACATTATAAAAAATTTCTCTAGTTTCGTAAAAATTAGGGACTCAAAATCCCTGAAAAATGTGCCTCTTTCAATCTCTTTGCAGCTGGGTACAAAGCAATGAGGGAAGGAACCTTTAAACAGAGCAAAAAATAAAATTAATAAATAAAAATTAACACTTACATCTTCAGAGAAATAGTGTTCGATAATATCAAAGGCCAATTTGTAAATGTCGACGTTCTCGTGATTTTGAAGGGACTCTATCTTATCTAATCCTCCGCATTCCTCTATCATGTTAGCCAAACTTTCAACTTGAGGTCCGGCTAATTTTAACATGTTGCTTATCCCATCCAAAACTACTTGTATCACCTGGGAGTCCTTGCAATTTAACAAATTGCAGAAGGGGGGTATGACTCCCTCCTGGATGAGCCTCGCAACTTGATCTCGGTTCCCGCTGATCGTGAGATTGCTTATGGCCCAAGCGGCTTCCTTTTGAGTTTGGAATTCCCCGGTCGATAAATTTTTAATTATTTTCGGTAATAGATTAGCGTCGATAACTTGTTGTACTTGATGCTGATTCCCGGCTGTGATATTCGACAAAAACCAAACGGCCTCCTTGCATATTTTCTCCTTAGAATGGCATAGCAGGTCTGGGAAATGAGATAGGGCGTCGTAGTTCAAAACGACTTGGGTTTGTTCGTCTGTCCCGGTCACGATGTTCCCGACTGCCCTCAAAGCTGCCGTTTGAACTTTAACCTCCTTATGGGATAACAAAGGTATCAATTTAGCTACGACCCCGCTGTCTATAACCATTTGAATTTGTTCGTTCCCTCCGTCTGTTAAATAACTTAAAGCCCAAACCGTATCGACCAAAATATTTATATCCGTGTGGTGGATGAGAACGTTCAAAGCCGGCAAAATCTCCCGGATCGTTTGAGCCGGAGGAGGAGGATCCTTATTCCTACATAAATTTACGATGACCCAGGTCACGTTCCGTAAGAAGCTAATCGGTATTTCGGGCTTGATGAAGGAAAGTAACGGACCGACGACCCCTAAGCTTATGACGTGATCCCGGAGCTGGGGGCCGTCCCCTATGATGTTACCCAAAGCCCAAACCGCTTGCTCGCACACGTTCTGATGAGGAGAGAGCAAAAGCTGGAGGAATAAAGGTACGGCACCGGCAGCAACTACGGCCTGAGTTTGTTGCGACGAACCGGAAGCGATGTTGGTCAAAGCCCACGCAGCTTCGAACTGAAGATTTGAGTTCTCTGAACAAAGGCAATTGACCAATATCGGAAGGATTCCGCTTTGTATTAATGCGTCTATAGGTGGGTTCCGATCGGATGACAGCAATTTCCTTGCGGACTGAACAGCTTGTAATTGGATGTTAGGGTCTGAACTGGCTGCGTTTCGAACTAGTTCTTCTAGATTTATTGTTGCTAAATTTTTATCGTTTTCCTCCTCGTCTGTCGAATCGACGATGGGTACATTTCTTCTCTTTTGCAAAGTTTCTTCTCTTTTATTTTTCCTCAGCTCTACGGTGACTTCATTTCGTCTTCTTCTCATTTCCTAAAATATCAAAAATAAAAGTTTGTTGTTATTATTACAATAGAACACGAGAATCATTCAAAAAAAAATTTTGATCTGAAAAATAGAATAAAAAATTAAGAGTGGGGTTTCGCCATGCAAAAAATGACAATGCAAAAATTGAGCCAAAATAAATATTAAACAGTTTCATTTTAAATTATCTATTAAACCTATGCAGGATGAATAAAAGTTTTAAACTGAATTAATTGTCAAAGGTCAATCATGATCAAAAAAATTCAATCACCTTTGATTCAAAATCACTTTTTCAAATCGAATGTAACCAAGACCAAATGCAATATGACTCAAATCAAAGCCTTATATTCTTAAATGGATTGTCATTTCCAACCAACTCTTAAAAAAATATCCTTTAAACTTTGCTTAAAACATTTCTCATTTTTTCCCCCCTAAAAATACAAAGAGAATTTTTATACAACCTAATTCATTTCCACATAAAAAAGTATTGCCCAACTGATAAAAAATTAAAAGAAACTTTGTCAAAGGTCAAGCAATCAAACTGTAACCCGAAACTAAAAAAAAAAATGAAAACCATGATCAATATAAGTACTGTTTACAAACAATCCATTTCCAATTTTTCTATTCATAAAAACAATCAATTTTCCAATATCCTCGAAACCACCTTGCATGTGCATCAAAGCTGCAACCATTCAATTCCCTTTTGCAAAAGCAATTAAAACCGATATCGGCATTTCAGGTGAACCGTCAAAATTTCAAGACATTAAAACAAATAGTCGAATAAAAAAGACAATTCAAGGTTTATCATACATTGGGAAAATGGTTGCAATAAGGACGGCATATGCAACATGAAAAAAATAAGTACAATGCATCAGCCCTTAAAACTTTAAAATTGTTGTTGGATATAATGTAACACATCGGGATCGAAATTAAACTTACATCTTGATCTTTTCCTTTATTCTTAAAGACTTGCATCCTATTTTTCATCTGTTGGTCCGACGCCATTTTGATAAAAATATTCCAATGAAAATCCACGAGATATATTTTCAATGCAAAATGTTGTTATTTAACCTCTGATGCGTTGAATTACAGAGTTGATTAATTCACTGGTATCCGTGTCAAAACATTTCGTTCACTTAAACTAATGGTTATTCACATATAAACTATTTTTTTCCGTAAAATGATGAATTTAAAAAAATAACTTTTACATACAACACACCTATGTGAAAATTGAAGATGCTCAAATCGGATATATTAACAATAGCAAACCAGAAATCTGAATGTGATGTTAACTTGAAAGCTCTAAAAACGGTAATTATAGATCTTTTTAAGCGTTTTAATTTTATTAAATAATTTCTAACGGATTATTAATCGATTTAATTGGAAATAAAACCAAGAAAATGAGGAAGAACGAGTCACATGTATTCATTAAGAGCAACAAGACGAATGCAATTTGCCGGTGACGGTTTGCAAGAGAGTCTATCATAAATGAAACAGGACACCGCCATTTTTTTCCTACAAGTTCGTTCATTTTGATTGGCTCCGCCATTTCCTTTCCAACCTTCGTTAGTGTTATTTCAGCCAATCACAGCTATGATCTCGGACTGTCCTTGCTCCAGTTTTATAAGCTCTTCAGGTTTACCTGTGTGCCTATTTATTTTGCTATATTAAGATCACCATGATTCAGATAATTACTAACAATAGGAATATCTTATGAAATGTAAATGAATCATCATTTTCTATAAAACTTTCTGAGAAAATAACCAAAAGAAAAGTAATAGATGTAAATGGAAAAAATATTCCGATTGACAACCTGGTTAGATTATGCAAATTTGAAATCTGCAAAAACTTAAAAACTTTTTTTTTAGACTTCCTAAGAACAAATTCAATTTCACATTTACCTGGTTAAGCACATAAAGTTCAAAAGGTATTTTATTTGCTGTTTGGATTTCAATAATTTTAATATTAGTTCCATAATCTGATGATGTTTGGCCGAATTTTTGACTTTATTTTTACATTGTTTTACACAATTAAATTCACATAATTTACATCATTTAAAACTATTAATAGGGTAGCTTAGAATAGGTAAACATCTCTAAACATTGCTACTCTATGTTCTTACTGCTCAGAGTCCTTATTTATATTTCAATTTTAAAACATTTGGCAGAGGACATTAAAAAGACATTTTCATGTTCAAATATCTTTGGGTAAACAAAAAAAAACATTTTTTCTAATGTGAAAAGCCAATAAAAGCTTTGGCATGACACACTGGTTTAGATTACCCTTTAAAAATTATTTCAGTACAGAAATTAAAAAAAAAAAAATATTATACACAAACCATATTTCTTTCATTCAAAAAAAAAAAACAATAAATATTTTTTAAAGAGCAAAAAAAATCTCTTAATCACTTAAAGTTATGTTTGACTGAGTTTTACTATCAGATTTTATAGCCCCGCATTCACAATGGCTTCGTTGCAAAACTTTTTCCCCTTTATCAGACGTTATTTTCACCTCCGCATACGACGGGAAATTAACAGCCAACTGCAACCCCCCTTGCTGAACGATCAAACGCTGATCCGCACCCATCCCCCTCGACGCGCTTTTGCTCCTTTTCGAGGAAATCGAAGGGAGCTGAGACCGTCTGATCGAACTTAATTTTTCTCCGCTATCTGAAGAACCCGATGATCTAATCCTCGTTCCTGTTTTCGAAGCCGCGGAAACGGGATGACTGCTGCTGTAACTGAAATCCCTCGACGAATGCTTCCGGGAAAAATCAAAATCCGACGTAATCGGTAGAGCCACGGAGCTGCTTCTCCGTCTCGAAACGCTTTTTTTCGGAGGTTCCCACGGTATCCTTTCTTCCGGTATTTGTTTCGGTTTTTCCTGGATTGGGGTGCAGGCAATACATCTCGATTTACGAGTGACAGGTATGTCCGGCGTGCTTGCGGACGTGATTTCTTGATAAGGGGACGGACTTCTCGTCCGGTGGTATATTCCGACTCGGCGAAGGAAGGTAGGGGGCTGAGTCTCCCAGTGATTGTCAAGGCGATTTTTTTTCATGATCGATCCCATTCTTTGCAAAAGGCGGAAATTGTCTTCTTCGATTTTGGTTCGACGTTCCCCCTCACGTTGGAGTTTTTTAAGTTTGCAGGTGACATGGCCTCTTTGGGGCGGTGGTCCGAAGTCTATAGCAGGGAGTGCAGTTAAAACCTAAATATTTTAAACCAAAATTAGAAATGAAAACATTTTAACAAAATTCGTAAATATCTTATTGGGGAACAGCGAGGAAAAAAAAAAAATACGATGCGTTTCTTAACCTAATATTTCAACATTTACCTTTTTCCGATGATTATTATACCTCCGAAGTTGCCAAGGTCGAATTAAAAGTTTTTCGCGTCTCGTAAGCATTTTCGGGAAGTCTGAACAAAAAATGTGACATATGAATAAAGTGGTAACATATTATTAGTTCAATAAGGTTGTCATAGTTACGAGAGAAACTTTCAGTTCATTCAAACTTCCCTCCCGCGAGATTTAAAACCACTGATTCGATTAACCGCTTTATGATAGGGTGAAAATCTTTTTAAAAAGATTAAATAAAAAATTAAATTATCTTGCGGAAGATGTAAAAGTGAATTTTAATTATGACGGTGAAAATAAATAATTCGTGATATTATTTTATCGGAGCGTTCGAGAGGGAAGCACACTTGATGGGACCCGATTTTGTTAGTAGGTTGTTCCCTTTCCACTGAGCTTCGCAGTTTTTGCTCGTTTTCAAATCAACCTGTAAAAAAAAAAAAAAAAAAAAAAAAAAAAAAAAGATTAAAAAAAATTAATTAAAAAAAAAATATCAATTAAATTATAATTTATAATTTAAAAGTCATGGACCTTTTGCTTTATTAATGTTTTTTAATAAATTACAAAGCTCACCTGTAATTTTTCCCAGACTTTTTTCTTAGGGTTCAATATTTCATCGGCTACGCCGTTTTCATACCCTTCGACGAATACTTTCTCCCCTGGTACGCAATCTTTCGGAGGATCTAGAACTTCCACGGCTTTCGGTTCGTCCCTAAACAAAAAAAAAATAAAAATAAATAAATAAATAAATAAATAAATAAGCAAGATGATTAATTTTTTTTTTTTTTAAATTATAAAGCAAGGAATACAATGAATGGTGAAACAAATTTTCACAAAAGATAATTTACTAAAAAATTTTTATCCTCATAAAAATTTCAGTTTGAGAACTTTTTTGAAAAAAGGTAAAAAAATTGAATATGAGATGTTTGAGCATTTTAATCCTTTGCAGTACAATCGGTCAGGATAAAGTCCCCAAGAAAAAAAATTCATGAAAATATTTCCACTTTAATGTTTCTCCCTTCCTCCCCACCTCCTGCCAATTTTTTTACTTTTTCAAAAACTAAAATACTTACACAGAAGCACAAAGTACCATGCCAGCCGACTCCACGCCCCTCATTTTCACCGGTTTCAAATTGCAAAGAACCAGAACCAAACGGTCCTTCATTTGTTCGATAGGTACAAAATTAACTAATCCGCTAACGACGGTCCTCGGCGTCGGTTCTCCTACATCAATTTTTTCTACATACAACGCATCCGCATCAGGGTGCCTTTCAACTTCCACGATTTTTCCGATCCTGATATCCAATCTTGAGGGGCTTAATTCCTCATCGACCGATTGCTGTTTCGCAGCAGGTGCATTCTTCACCTTCGTCGGTTTCGGGTAGGCCGATTCCGTTAACTTTTTAAGTTCCGGACTGGTAAATGCTTTTCTTATCGGGTCCAACAATTTATTTATATAACCTTCGACGGCAAGTTTTAAATCCCCCGGATGAAGCTCTTGAGCGGCGAAAGCTTTCTCGATGGATTCATAGGAATCGAATTCCATGTTCCCTCCGTGTTGAGGGTTTCTTGGGACTATAAATTTGTCCTTTTGAATACACAACGGAAAAATAACATGCTTAACGAAGGACAGGACTCCGTTGTCTTCAATATTCCCAGGTTCGCAAAAGGCTTTCTTCAACTTCTTTTTGACAGCTTCAGGAGGATCTAACAAATCAATTTTGCTGTCTTCTTCTGATGATGACATTTTCCCTCCAGCTAAACCAGGCACCATTGGATTCATCAAATGTATTCTTTTGGTGTAACCTAATGAAGGTAAATACTTTTCAGACAAAGTGAAAATCTTTCTTTGGTCAACCCCACCAAATTGAGCATCTACTTTTAAATATTCCTCATCTAAAGCTTGAAGGCCTGGATATAACAATCCAGAAAGTAAAGGATGTTCTACCTGTTTAACAACTTCAGCCCCTGCTTTTTTAGCATCATGCTCAGTTATTAAAGTTGATAACCTGTACACATCCAAAGTGTATTCTTTTGATAATTGATAATCAGTTCCTTTTACAAATTTTAATTTTTCAATAGGAATTTTAATTGATTTTAACATTTCCGTAATAACATTCTGGTAATATTGAACTCTCAATGATAGTAATTCCCAGGGAGCTTTCATGTTATCTAAATAAGCATGTAGATCAGCAAATAATATTGTTACTTCGCATCCTGCATTTAAGAAATCAGCTATTTTCGACATGGGCACAAAATAAGCAATGTGAGGTTTCCCAGTTGTTGCAGTTCCCCAATATATCCTCAATTCTCTTGTTTTTAAAATCTCCAGCATTTTATCCTCTCCTAAAATTTCTTGCAGGTTTCGAGAGATTAGTTCTTTCTTCTCCTGCACATTTTTCCCTTCATCTCCTTCAACTGTCATTTTGTTCTGGAAAGGAAAAAAAATTGCATCAGCTATAAAATTAAAGATGTTAAAACTTAAACCATATTTACATGATTTAATATGACAGAAATCCAAAGCGACAATGATTCAGGCACATTAATCCCACCACCGTGAAGTAAGCATTCGTTCTTTTTGTAAATTTTAACGTGTTTCAACCATCTGTTAATATTCGGGAATTTTTTTCTATCGATATGGAGATTCTGTATTGCAAGGCATAAGTCAACATCCAACGTGGACAGTAAATACCCGGAAACATAACTATAATGACTTAAATGGTCTTCAAATAAATTGAGATTATCGGTCATGAAGTGAATTATAAAGCCACAATAAGGAAAGAAGGTGTTAAGGTCTCAAAAATAATACATTACCCTTATTATAACTTCAAAAAATGGAAATATTTAAAATTAATATTTCTGAAGTGGCTTTAGAGTATATTCTTCAACGCCATCTTGCCGTTGCATCGAAATGACAACACCGAAATCAGAGCATTCAAAATGTTGGCAACACTGCTTTAAATGGCCGACAATATTGTAGGTGCGATATTTTCCTCAAAAAAGAACTCTATTTTCATCTGTTATAACTTTATATTTTCATAAATTAAATTCGTAAAAGTGTTAAATGCGATTTAAATTTGTTGTTAGATCCGTTTTATTTGTTTTAGGTTCGTTTTTAAAAGAACTCTGAATGTGATTTAATGATATGTACCCCTTCCGATTATTTTCTTAGTGGATGCTTCTCCTTCGATTTTAATTAATTAAAAATAACTTCATTGCGAGTTCGTGAAGCGGACTATGTCAAGTCTAAAAATCGGTGAGTAACATTATATATTTAAAACATATTAATTTATCGTTTCTGGAAAGTCTGAATCATTTATCATGGCGTCAGTTGTTAGTCGGGCGGTCCCTTTCACTTCCCAATCGGCTTTAAGACAACGGATTTAAAAAAAAAACATGAAAAGCATGCATGAAAATATAAATAGAAGATAGGTAGGCCTAATTAGGTTTTTTTTAAAAATATTTTTAAAGGCATGATTTTTATTATAAACAGTGATACTTAATTGCTACATTGTTGTGTTATTAATTAATGTGGCAATTACAGTTTTAAATAAAGAAAAACAGGACTTTTTTAGCATGGCATGAAAGTTTTTTGATGTGTAGTTACACCAGAAATAAACAGAGGTCCAAATTCATTTTTTTTGAAAGTTTTTTTAAAATTTCCACATTATGTTTTTTTTTTTCGTGTGTAAATTTTTTTTAAAAAGTTTTTTGAATGTAAATTGGTTTTTGTTGTAGTAAAGAGTCATTAATTGTCTTGTGGGAATGAGCTTGTTGCATTTGAGTTGAGGACAAAGCTATGCTGGAAGCTCGATCACGTCAGTCACCGGGGAATGTGACTTGGCAAGAGAAAATCAGTGTGCATTCTTCTCCTGTACATCACATGGCAGCAATGAGACCTCATGGTAGGTTGTTATACGGGAGAGTGAAATAATGTTTTGTATGAGAATAAAACCGTAGTAGGAGCTGAAATTATGTAATGATTGAAACTTTTTGATAACTGATTCGTTTTATTTTCTCTATTACAGGTAAAAATAATCAAGACGATGTCTGCTATGTCGTTGCCAAATACGATTATGCAGCACAAGGGGCACAAGAATTAGAATTAAGGAAAAATGAAAGATATATGCTTTTGGATGACTCGAAGCATTGGTGGAGAGTCCAAAACTCCAGGAATCAATCTGGATATGTTCCTAGCAATTATGTCAAGAAAGAGAAGCCTTCTTTATTTGACAGGTAATAATAATGGTATTGAAATTGTGATAGGCGTCAGCCTCGTGGTTAGCATTGCAAGTCAGGGGTGGGGCAAACGGACATACTAAAGGGGGCTTTAGGCTTTTTTCCTTCGTAAGAGCTTTTTTAAAATTGCTGATTCCAGGGGGGGGCATTGACCCCCCTGGCTACAAGGCTGATACGAGTAAATTTTTTTTTTTCTTTTTTTAGTATCAAGAAGAAAGTCAAAAAGGGCTCGGGATCCAAAACGCTCCCGCCCAATTCAAACAATTCCCCGTCAAGAACAATGGAATCTCCTTCTATGAACCGCAAGTTGCCGGCTGACCCATCGGAAGCGATCGGTTCGGCCGTTGTGAAATACAATTATCAAGCGCAACAACCCGACGAGCTTTCCCTAACGAAAGGAACTAGGATTCTCATTCTCGAAAAAAGCAACGACGGATGGTGGCGAGGGCAAAGCGGGAGCAACGCGGGATGGTTCCCAAGCAATTACACTCAGGAAGAAGGAGATGCGGATGATGGGGTTCACACTTACGCCATGGCTGAGAACGTCCTCGATATCGTAGTTGCGCTTTATTCGTTTTCTTCCAATAATGATCAGGAATTATCTTTCGAGAAGGGTGATAGGTTAGAAATATTGGACAGGCCTCCGTCTGATCCTGAATGGTATAAAGCTAGGAATGCTCAAGGTCAAATAGGATTAGTACCTAGGAATTATTTACAGGTACGGAATGCTCAGTTGTTTTTAGTGGTAGTTTGGTTAAAAATTTATTTTTGGCTACCTTTTATTGGGTTGGTTTTTGATTTTAGGAAAATTTCATTTTGCTAAATGCTCACAAATCATGAGCGATTTGTTTGAATTACTTAATGAATGGTAGTCGGTTTTATATAATTTTATTTTGCGCATTTTTTCAGTTTTTTTTTTATTTTAATTTTTCTATTGGGTTACTTTTTATTTTAGTTTATTTTTAGTTTCGTAAGCATGTAAGTGTTTTAGATGTTGTAGTAGATTTGTGTTATAAATTCAGGAGTTGAGTGAATATCTCACGCAGCCATATCGGGAGCGAGGGGTCGGCGGAAGCGGAGAGCGGCAAGATTCAATGGACAGGAGGCCGCCGGACGGTATGGATCGACCGCATTTAGTCGGGAAATCATGGTATTACGGGAGCATAACACGGGCTCAGTGTGACAATCTACTGAATCAACACGGTCACGACGGTGATTTCCTAATACGAGATAGCGAAACAAATGTGAGTTCAACAAAAAAATGAATTTGAAATTCGTAAACTAATTTTTATTTTTTTTTTTTTTAGCTGGGAGATTATTCTGTATCACTAAAAGCACCAGGTAGGAACAAGCATTTTAGGGTCCATGTAGAGGGAGCTTTATACTGCATCGGTCAGCGAAAGTTTCACACCCTCGATCAACTCGTCGATCATTATCAAAGAGCTCCAATTTACACGAACAAACAAGGGGAAAAATTGTATTTGGTTCGGCCGTTACCCAAGCCGGGAGGCGGACCCCAAGTTTAATCCCTCAATCGGCAGCGGGTGAAGGCTCCATGTTGGCAGTACACGACGAGCGGACGTCAGAAACAGTATGTTGTTCGCCCGCTGTCTGACCCGGATCCTGAGATTCGCTCCGGATCCCCGCCAGCCTAGTCTTTACTGGAGTGTCTCAACCCTTTTTTTTTATATCCCCCAGCTGCGATTTATTTGTACTATGCTTTCTCTCCTGTTCTCCGTTTTGAGTTCTTTTTTTATAGAATTTTTCAGATATTCTAAATTTAGTCGTATTTTGTTTTATGAAGAATTTAGGTGTAGATATAGACTTTGAAAGCTTCGGGAGGAGGCGAACCATGAAGGGAAAATGTTAGGGTGGTGGGTGGGTGTCACGTGCCTGGTTTGTCCGAAAATTGGACTCGTAAACAAATTTAAGCGCTTTAATGGCAAAAAGTTATCGTTGATGTACGAATGGTATCGAAGCATGTTACTGGGCATTATTATTATTGTTTTGCTGATTGCCAAAAATTAGAATCTCTCGGTAGACTGATGCCGGGAAAAGCACAGATTGTAAAGGGCAAAGTAATTAATTGAAAATGATAACGCCATCTCTCAGTATAGCTGCCTGCTTAAAAAACTAAAGGTTGCAATTATTATTATCGATTTAGTAATTATCTTCCAGGTCACTGCTCTGTAGTGTGACAGAGTTTGTCCCTAACACACTTCATAGATGAACAATGTCGGTCACGTAATAAAAAACCAAAAAGTTAGCACATTGCAATATGATATAAGTGCCGTTTTAAGCGAAATGGGTGTATGTCCGTTCCGGAATTGAATGTTTCTTTACATAAGTTAAAAATAAGAGACAAGTGTCAATTCCAGAACGGACACACACCCATTTCGCTTAGGACCTCGTATGAGGGGTGAAGTCACTTGAAACTAAATTGCTCTGGCGGTTAGGGATGTTAAACATGTATACGCTAATGTTTAGCTTATGGGCATGTACATTTGACCACTTGATTAACATCGATGCCGGCGGATTTAGGCTAAACCTATGATTTTAATATAAATTAGAAATTTCGAAATTTTTTTATAAAAAATAAAAATATTTATTAAATATTTATTTTTCGAATTTTTTTAATATCAATTCGAAATTTATCTATTTTTTATTTGCTTGTAAATAATTCGAAATTTTCGACTTTATATTAAACTAGCCGCTACGGGCCGCTTTGCGGCCCACCGCTTCTTTTTCGACGTTAACTGCGACCTAACCTAATATCGATTTATCCATTGATTTATCGATTGATCTTGCGTGGGCAGAGACACTTTCACTTCGACCTAACCTATTATCGATCGATTTATTGACTTATTTATCGATTTATCGATTTATCGCTCGATTTATCTATTTATCAGTCGATTTATCATTTATCTACTTATTGATTTATCGATCGATTTATTGGTTTATCGATCGATTTATCTATTTATCGATCTATTTATCGCTTTTTATCGATCGATTTATCTATTTATTGATTTATCGATCGATTTATCTACTTATCGACTTATCGATCGATTTACTGATTTGTCGATTGATTTATCGATTGATTTATTTATTGATCGATTTATCGATCGGTCTTGCGTAAAAACCTTGGACAGAGACACTTTCCCTTTTACTTATATAGATCTAGTATAAAGTCAATTTTCAACAAGTCAGCATATTATATCTTCCATCTATAAAATAAATTTTAAAAATTGTTACTTACTAAATTTTATGATTAAAGTTACACTGCAGCACTTGAGACCTAATCTATTAGAAAAGCATTCAGCTATAGTCGGCATCTAGCATTCGCTTACCTTTTTTAGCCATCTAGAGAGCTCATGCTGTTTATGATTTTCCACGATTTTAACCTCAGTTTTTTAAAGTATTGGATCTAGTAGCCAAATGCATTAAAGTTCTAAAATTTATTCAAATGATTCATTTATGTATATTTTGGAGAAATAACTTGTATTTATTTGTCACACCCTATCTTAAATTGCGCCTTAAATATGTCGATTAGATTTCCGAGTATTCAAATTCTAGAGTACTCGGAAATCTAATCAACATTTTTAAGGCGATTCAAAGCCATTCTTCAGGCTCATTTTTTAGTTCATTTTTTCAAAAAAAAAATAATTCCTACCAGTAACTTCGGCACGATTTTCTGTAGCTACTCATGGTTCAAATCTTCCATTTCCCCTCTAAATCAAAGAAAGCATAGTATAATTTTTTTTATATAACAATGATATTTTCTATGTAGCATTTTTTTTTTTTTTTTTTTTTTTTTTAATATTTTTTTTCCTATGAACAAATTCGGTTTCTTGCGGGTGAGTTTCGTTAATTTTATCGAGAGCCAAATATCATTTTAATCAATTTTTTTGGTGTTTCAAATCCGGAAATCCGTTACCTATGTTTAGCTTACGGGCTATTTAAAGCTCCGATAAGGTATAAGAAACGTAAGAGCAGAGTTCCAGGCTTCGAAACACCAATTTTTTTTTTTTTTAATTGTAAAATTTTTAATCCGGGGGGGCGTTCCCTAATAATTTTGCCCCGCCCTAAAAGACATATTTTTAGACTTATTCGATTTTGTAAATTATTTAATTAATTTATCAATTAATTAATTATCTTCTTATTTATCAAAGCGATCGGTACCCGATCCAAATATCTCCGCCGTTTTTAAATTATTTTTAATGGCAGCTTGTTATGTAAGCCAAAGATTGTTAATTTTGCCTTGCTTTTGAAAAGTCCTCAGCCATTAATTTTTTGTTTCCGCAGAAACCTTTTTTTTTTTTTTTTTTTTTTAAAGTGTGATATTTAGGCAGTTTGTTTCTTTTTTTGATACACAACGCACGTATAAAAAGTATGAATGTGGTATAATTGTTTCGGTATGTTTTTTATATAGATTCGATAACAATTTTTTTGAAAAAATAATGTTTATTTTTAACAATCGACAATTTGTAGAGACAAAAAGAAAATTAACTAAGTATGCTAAAATATTTTTTTAGTCAGTACGGGAAGCGAGTCCGATTTACAAAAAAAAAAAAAAAAATTTGGTCACCTAGAAATTCTTGCCTAGATTCACTTCCTAAAAAAAATCGGACTAGCTTTCTTTTTTTTTTTTTTGTTAAATTTAACGGTCAGCATCGAGCAAGGTTGTGACTTCTGTTTTATTTTACTAAAAAAAAAGAAACAGAACGGTCGCTTTTGATCAACCACTAGTCAAAGTTGTAAATAATAATATTTTAAATGTTTTAGCATTACTCGTGTAAATGGTGTGTAAAATTTGGTTCTTTTTTTTATTATTTTTTCGAATTTAAATCAGTCTTGTGATTTTTTTTTAAATTTAAAAAGATCAGAAAATCATTCGATGTAATATATAAAATAAGTACAGGATATAATGGATGACTTTTTGGGTTCTGCCGCAAAAATTTTTAAATTAAAATCTTCGGCAAATTATTATAAAATATTTCAAATTATTTATTGGAGAAGGATAGAAAAATCATGTCAAGGGTCTATCCAAATATTATGTGAGCACGATTTGGCAATTTTTGACGCCCTACTTTTTAATTAGCAAAACATGCTTGCTCTTATGGAGCTTAAACATTGGAATAAGATTTGGAGATTTTTTTCCCCATAAACTGCTTATGTAATACTTATGATTAATCCCTAAGGGAAGTAAGATGGATGCTAAATAACTGACCGGTAGCATCACGTGACGTTGAGCATAAATCGTCTTGTTGCCCTTTGAAATTATCTCAGATTTCTTGCAAGTCAGTTATTTAATTGAGAAAGAAAATTCTCCCATAAGCTAATCATTGTATGAGGTTCACCATCGACTCTGAATTTGGAACCAGGTTAGGTTAGATTAAGTCACAGACTGATCTGCCCTCTAATATGAAATTCAGTCGATCCTTAACAACTTCTCAGTTAGAAGCTGTTTAACTAACGAAAATATTCATGGAAAATTATAAACCGGTATTATTGTCAAAAAATAATGTCGGAATTCCATCTATTCTACTCCAATAAAAAATGGCGTTAAATAATATTACTTCAAAACTTCAAAAAAAGTTAAGAAGTTCTTTTTTTGTTTAAAATATATTTATTTAATAGAAAGTGCATAGAAAATCAGTCACAGAGTAAAGAAGACTACGTAGAGAAGTAACTCCCTTGGTAAAGTTTGGTTTGGGATCACATAATTTTTAGATTATAAAGAAATGACGTCATCCGTAAGCGAAACATGATGTGATCCCAAACCGAATCGTTCATAAGAGTTACACTTCCTTAAACAAGTAAATGCAGGTAGTTGTCCTGTAGTTGCTCTTTTGTACCGCCAGATCATAGATCGGCGGTACAAACTCTCTATGCCCAAATTTATGGGAGTCTGACTTACATTTGAATGCCATCTCGCGGTAAAAAGAACAACTATGAAAAAAGATATAAATAGACGATTTCGACGATTCCGTTTCGCAGAGCATTCTGGGACAAACAAACAGATGACGCGTCTGTGCGATTCGTAAGTTAAGAAAAGGCGGTACAATGATTTTAGCCTTTTCTAGGCATTTAATTTTGAAAATTCTTACAATTGATGCCAGCTATTTTTATAAAAGTAATTCCCAAGTCAAACCCACATAATTTTTTCCTGCAACCGAGCAAAATAAATTTTTAACTTCCATGTCTATACTTAGCTTATTAGAATGTACCCGGTCAGACGACACGATTTACAATGCATTATGGGATTAAACGTCATTACCGAAATCGTCTATTCATTAGCAGTAAGTCGAAGGTAGAATTTATTCAGCGCGGATCGATAAAGTACCAATGAGTAGGGGAGCAAGTTCGACCTTGAGGACTGATGAGAAGTACGAGAAAAATGGCCGTACGAACAAAACGTCCATGTTTGTAAAACTTCTATAATCCATACAGTAATTTCGTGCAAAAACACGTTTAAAGCTTACGGAAATTACTATACTCCAAACCTTTCGAAAATTGGGGTTTCTATGTAAGTTAAATATTATTTTACCTCTATAAGATATGGACGTTGCTGTATGACTTCAAGGTCCTTCTTTAAACACTGGTATTGAAATTTTAACGTAAATAATGTATAGAAAATCCCTTCTTCGACTGACTTTTTCGATGACGAGCTTATTCCATAAGCTAAGCATGACCACCATCTTCCTTTTGCATAGCCTATGGAAAAAGGACTCCAAACGAAATCAGATCAGGCAATTTGCCGCAATGACCATTTATTTTTTACAAGGTTGGCAACGTGAAAAATTGTGCAGTTGATGGTTCCGTTTTATCGAAACGAATTGGCCAAAATCGTATTTAATGTATTTTCAGTAATTATAAAATCCGGAAAACGTTACATTTTGTTAATGTAATTACCTGGACGACTATGTTAGTCTTCCAAGGATAAGTTATTGATGTTATGCCTTATAAGATTAAGAACGGTTTGCTGGCTGTTCGGAGCATTTTCTGCAAACCAAATGATCGCTTCTCGAGGAAAGGAAATAATCCAGTTTGCCTGTGACTTTACCTCAAAATCATAGGCAATAAATCTGGAGTCTAATCATAATTAGGTACGTTCGATAGGCAGATTTGTTTGTTAAAAAAAAAATTAAGGTGATATCTTAAGTTTTTCTTGTCTGAAGCCTGACTGAGCAGCCAACAACCTCTTCATTAACTTTTTGTTTTAAAAATAATTTAAACGTCCGAATAAATGTTTTTCTATTTATTTATTTTTTTGGAATGGAAGATTATTTTGAATAATGAGAATACATGAGTATAATTATAGTCAAGAAAAGACTGAGAACTCATTGGTAAAAATCTTTTTTATAATAAAAGTTTGTAATTGAAATTTGGAAAATTTTTGTATTTCGGTCCAGTAATATAAATAAGGCCCCGTCGTCCAGGAAGAAGAAAATTAATTTTTTTTTTAGCGGTTAGCTCCCAAAACTGTAAAAGCAAAAAAAGCAAAAACAACAAAAGATTATCAGATCTAATTTCATATATGATAAGCGAAAAGCAATGATTTTTTCTTCTCATTTAATTTCATAATTGTAAAGATAATGATTTAATTTTTTTTTTAAGTACAAATTATATTTTTACTCATTTTTTATTTAAATAATACCGTTTTAGATTAAGAGATGGTGAAAAGTATTTTGATTTTTTATTGTAAAGATGAAATACCTTTTCTATCTCTGATTCTTAGGCATACAGTAATGCAAATATGGTGTCATATTGTAATTTTCCATGATAAAATATACACTATTTGATATATATTTCTGGTCTGTTAGATTTTTTCATCTGTTTGATCAATGGTGTCCTGTCTGAACATTTCGACGTCAGCTTGGCTGTCTGCTCTTAAAAATTTATCCTTTCCAGGCTGAAACAAAGATTTTAAAATAAAATTTTTTTTTTGTTTTTAGATTTTGTGAAAATTTTTATAAAATTATACCTTGGGATGCATGAGAACCATCGGAAGCTCAGCAGTTAATTCTCCCCCGAGTGCACCGAGATAAAGCTTGACCTTGACGGAATAAGAAACTACGATTCCGAACGCGTCTCGAGTGTCCGAAGAAGCCAGCCTGAGCGGAAAAATAAAAAAAATTGGGATTTGCTTGAAAAAGAATTTAGTGTCATACTTACAAAGTGGATGATGCAAGGTTAGTGTCTTGATGCTTAAGTTGTCCGTCCAAAGCGATCCCCCTTCGGTCTTTATTTGCTTCAAGGAGTGGAACGAGATATATCACTTTTTGTAAGCTTTGGCCTGGGTTGATTGGGCAGCCTTCCCTGAAAGACGTGAAAAGGTTAAAATAAGGAAGCTGATCGTTTTCGAGGTTGCTCATCACTCTGCGTGGTAACCGACTACCAGCGCACTCTAAAAGTTGGTTCTTATAGTTAGCTTATGCAGAATAAATGGAGTGCGCTGATTGTCATAAATGACGTAGTTCGTTGTCCAAAATGGAACGGAAACCGCATAGTGAGCAACTCTAATTTATTTTTAAAATTTTTAAAAATTTACTGAGTTTCCATGCTGGCCACTGACGAACGGTACTGTCCGTTTTGGAAGAGCACAACATCGACACCTTGTTGAACCATTGCCTTGATTTTTTTCACTACTTTATTGCTGTTGTTCCGAATGCAGATGTTCACGGCAATTTTTTCTCCATGATGATAAAGCTTTTTTAAAAAAAAGAAAGAAATCAAAATTTCAGAAATTTCAAAATGGTTTTCTCTGACAAAAAATCTTACCTGTTTGTCCAAAGTTGCTTCCAGTTCCAATTCCCCAGGGCTAAGCATAAAATCTTTGCGAACTAAAGTGCATGGTTGCCTGCCCTGCTTCGAAGGTGCATATTGTATTTTTCGAATGCCCAAATTCACAGTGCTCCTAAAATTTTTACGGTAACAAAAATTAGTGCTTTTCTCGGATGAAGTAGTGCGAAAATTGTAAAGTGCCTAAAACGTGGCTCAAGTATTACGTAAGATAGACTGGGGGTAGGGGGTCGTACATAAATTACGTAAGGGGGGGGGGGTTCAAATTTGACATCTTACTCATAAGCTAAGCATAGGTGAAATGGGATAAAGCGTGCAAAAAGGGCATAACCCATGCTTACGTAATTTATGCAGGACCCCTAGGGGTCCCAAATTCAGAGAGGGGGGAGGGGTAAAAATCTCGAATATTAGTCCTACGTAATTACTGAATGTCACCCCCACTTCAGCAGTAAATATTTGAAATAGTGCTAGCTATTTTTTTTTTTTTTTTTTTTTTGTATAATTTATTTCAAAATGGCTTACCTTCGGTGAGTTCTATCTGTCTCGCTGTCTCCTGCAAATATTTTCACGTAATAATGCACCCCGCAAGGTTCTCCCTGATCTTCCGGTCCAGGTTGAAGTGTAACAGATGCGGGGGCACTGCTAGGAAGATTAAACATGAATGGATATGCATTTGGCCCAAGTTTTTTAATCAGTCTCTCCTAAAAGTTCAATTTTTTTTTTGCTTCAAAATAATATAAGCTTATATTTTTTTTTTAGAGTAATATTTTTAGCTAAATTCAGTCAAAATTGTTACCCCGACATTACGTTCTGCTGCATAAAAAAAAGCACAAACCAATCTCGGGGCAACCAATGAGTGCCAATTTTTCAAAAAAAAAATTCTTACTTGAAGTTTAGTTAAATTTTCTTCCCTCTTTTCCGGTGGAGGGTAAATTAGCGTTGACCCCAGATACAAATCCTTTTGGAAGTTCAACCCCATGACCTCGTCCTCTTCACGCCCATATCTAAAACTGCATATCACCTGCCCATATATTTTTCTGTCCTTTAGGTAATCGTCATCCAAAAGCACAACCCCATCTAAAATTTATTTTCATTTTTTTTTAATTTCCCAATGATCTACCAAAAAAAAAAAAAAAAAAAAAAAAACTTACCGATTGGATCAACAGTCGTAATATGATCCACAAAATCCCTTTTCCCCAAATACAAAGTCAATTTCCCGTTGGGTGATGTTTTCTTAAAAACTTTAAAATTTACCACCATTTTTTTATTTTTATTTTTTTTTAAATAAAAAAATCGAATCAATGACGCGGTTAAAAGGAAATAAATCCTAAAAATGATAAACTCAAGGAAAAAAATACATTCTTATATTTACAGGAATAAAGTATAAAAAAAAAAAAATCCACTTAAAAGGTTTCTTAATACTTTAACAGGAAAGCTTAAATCCCGTATGTGCCCACGCTAATCTTGTTTATTAAATTCACGTGGAAGTCTTCTTTTTTTTTTTTTTCTTTTTCATTTAGAAAACGCTCGACCTTTGAAATAGCTTTTGAAAAATTCATACATAGAAAAAGGTAAAAAAGAAGGGGGGTTAAGAAAAAGAAAAAAAAATCGATACTTTGTCAGGCGCACGTGAAATCCCATTTAAAGTCTTTGACGATGTTTTTCAAAAGAGCTTCCAATTTTTCCCCCGCCACTATTCGATTAGGGGATTTGTTCGGTTTGGCACATTCGCTGAGCAAATCCAATAATTGAGGATATTTTTGTGAGAGAAGTGTCGGTACGTCATGAAGTAGCCCTCCTTCCATTAATTCTGAGTGTATCAAAATGTACTGAAAAAAAATAAAATAAAATCGATGTTAAGAAAAAATAGGTTATGCCATTTTTGCATTAAGGAAATAAGACCAATATGGCGGACAATAAATGTAATGAAAATGCCGAAAAATGGAACAAAGCCACGATTGTTAAATTAAATCCTCCCCAACCCTTATTTTGCAAAACTGCCTGAGGGTTTTAGTTTCAAGAGCAGACGACAGATGGCTCAGCGCAACCGATCTCCCTAAACGCCCCAAAGCCATGGCGATGATTACTTACACGCGTTACTCTGCTCCTTAACAAGGTTCAATTTAAAAAATCTTTTTTAAAAGGTAAACATAAACAAAAACAATCTTTTAAAACTGAACTTTTTCAAAGCGAAGTAACGGTATATGTATAAAATCTATGGAAAATTATCGAAACTGACGCCATGAATTGAATGTACCTGACGCCATATTGAAATTACCAATTAGAAAGTCAAAATAGCACTAGCAGCGCTGCCGGTGGTGAAATCTATAATTAAAATAAACTAATAAGGAACCATTCGTCTTACTTGATCATTTTCACCCCTATTTTGAACCTCCGCCCCGGTCCCCCAAAATATTAACTTAATTATAAGAACAGCTCTTTCGATCTACCTTGTGATGCACATTTCAAAAATTGTAAAGTAATAATAAAAAATTACCTGACATATTGCTAAATAATTATGATCACTTATTGAATGCTTACAGATGTCATCAGATGAGAATGATAAATAATAATTATCAAAAATGGTGCTGACATGCACCTTGTCAATTATTTCTGAAAAAAAAAAAAATTATTATACTTAACAATACCCTGATTTTTAAAAAAAACTTCCCTACCGTTTTTATCCTTATTTTTATTTTTTATAATGACGTTATCCAAATCAATCAATGAAACTTTCCCATAATCATCTACAACTAAGTTATCAGGCGACAGATCAGTAAAATAAAATGAATAGTTTGAATGTCGAAATGTAAATACTTTAGCAAGCTGCAATAATTGTGCTGCTAGAAAAGCTCTTTCTTCCCATGAGTACGAATAATAATTAATTAAACTATCCCCTTTATAGTCTTCTAGTATAATATTATGACACGATCCTAAGTATTTAGGCACTGGATAAGTTGAATCAAGAATCTGGAAAAAAAAAAATAACAATCATTTCTTATTTGCTTTTAACTTTCTAATTTTTTTTCATTACCTGCAACAGCACAGGCTCCACATCTGAAAAATTTTTAAAGAAGCTATTTTCCCCATCGCAAAATATAACATCACCCTTTGATTCATTCAATAAAATTTTTAAAACAACCGAATCAGTCTCATTAATTTTTCCATAGAACACATTTTTAGATATCCCTGGATTAAATATCGTTAATATAATACTGAAAAAAGTCAACTGCAATTCTCCTGATGAAAACAATTGGCACAAGTCATTATTGCCGTTTGGAGTAATCCCTCCAAAATTTAAAACATCAAAATTGTAAATGTATTCGAAAAACGCGTATAGCACGGAGATCGTTAATTTTTTAAATTTATTACCGTCTAAAAAATAAAAAAATAAAATAAAAGCTAACATTTTTTACATGCTTGCAAAACAAGCCGGGAACAAAATCAGCTGATGGTTGTTTACAAATTTAAAAAAAATTAAACATGGCGGTTAGTATATCACGGTTAATTCGTTTTAGAAAAATTTTAGATAATCGATTACGCTTGCCGTTCAAGCATTGTTCTAATCAAACTAAGCATTTTCACATAAGTAATTGTAAGTTATATTTTTTGATATTATCGTTGTATTCGGTTTTATTTTTTTGGAAGTGAATTTTTATCGACCAGGTTAGGTTATGTTATGGTAATAAAATTTTTTTTTCAGGGGTATCTCATGGCGAATATGAATGGCAAGATCCAAAATCACCGGAAGAAATGTAAGAAGCTTTTTTTTATTGTAATTTGAAAGCATTACGTTATCATAATAAAAGAATAATCTACTTTTTTTTTCATTTTCAGAGTCGAAGTAACTTATATTGATAAAGAGGGTAAAGAAATACCTGTGAAGGGAAAAGTAGGAGATAATTTAATGTATTTAGCTCACAGACATGAGATTGAAATGGAAGGTAAGCATTTACAATCAAGCGGTGAAAATAATACTTCACTTATTTAAGGATTTTTGTTGTTTTTTTTTTTTTTTTCAATAATTAATTATTGATCAAGTTTCAAAGCTAAAAATCAATAATAGTGAGTTTCTTACAAGTTTTGAAATAAAAACGGTGAACTTTTATGTTGTCAGTAAGCCTGCATCTACTTTAATGCTACCAGGCCAGAATCCCTTTCTTAAGTCTTTTAGTTTGAATGCTATATTTTATTTGAGAATAATAATTTTTCTTTACGTTTGTACTTCTGCCTTGTTTCTTAAGTAATCGTTCAATTGCTTTATTTCAGGTGCTTGTGAGGCCTCTTTAGCTTGCACAACATGCCATGTATATGTTTTAAATTACTCTGATAAATTACCTCCTGCAGAGGAAAAGGAAGAAGATTTGCTTGACATGGCCCCTTTTTTGAAAGAAAATTCGAGATTAGGATGTCAAATAATACTCACTAAGGAATTAAACGGATTAAAAGTTCAATTACCGAAAGCGACTAGGAATTTTTACGTAGACGGGCATAAACCGAAACCACATTAGCAGATTTAGCATTTTTATAAAACGTATATTTAAAAAAAGAATTGTAAATACATATTTTTTTTTTCTTAATTTTGTTGCGCTTGCTGTCGTATCTTCTCCTGCATCTCTTCCGTATTGAGCTGTTCCAGAGTCAACAAGCTCACACCTAACTGATCCTGCCTTGTGAAAGGTTGCGCCATTTGCCTCAACCATCTTTTGCATAACTGTATCGCTTCTTCCGTTGACAAATTACATAAATTATCTTTTAAATGTTCTTGAATCCATTTCGGCAGTTTCCCTTTTTTATCGTTCCTCGAAAATCTTTTGTCCGCAAAAATCATGATACCGTAATCGGTTTTACCACGAATGGCTCGCCCCACGCACTGCGCGGCGTGACGCATCGCGTCGAAAGTTAAAAAGTCGTTCTCTCGAATTTGAAACTGATCCCTTAAATAATCCAAACGCGCCCTTAAAATCCTGGACTGAGTGTACACGTAGGGAATCCCAAACATCAACACCGCTCTCCCTAAATGATGATCGAAATCCACCCCTTCCGAAACTTTCCCCCTCGCAACCGACAACAAAACCGCTCCTCTTCCGCTTTCGCACGCTTTGATATAATTTAAGAGCGCTAAACTGGTTTCCGCGGCGTCTTGAGTCTCTATAAATAGCAACTTATGTTTTTGAAGATTGTTAAGCACCCCCTGATCGTACCAACTGGCAACGACCGATTCTAAATATAAATAAGAAGTGAAGAAACAGACGACCCCGTCGGGGACGACCGAGCTTACTTCCACTAATAACTGCCCGTAATTTCGAACAACGGCAACATCTTCCCTGGTTTCGAATCTGGAAGAAATGGCGACTTGATCGTTCCCTTTGGCGACGATCATCGGCAGCAAACAAGGCCTTGCCAGCGTCATAGTGAAAGAGGACATGATCACAGGGTGAAAGTCTAAAATTTTCGGGTACATGTCCAA
The DNA here is from genome assembly GCA_037577465.1 of Liposcelis bostrychophila. Lineage (NCBI taxonomy): Eukaryota > Metazoa > Arthropoda > Insecta > Psocodea > Liposcelididae > Liposcelis > Liposcelis bostrychophila. The sequence goes on along the minus strand of CM075214.1, from coordinate 21,772,186 downwards.
AGGCGACAACGTTCCGGATGTGATGACCACAGACTGGAATCTGTCAAATACTGGCTTCATGGCTATTGATGAATCGAGACATCTAAAAACAGAAAAAACAGAAACGTGAGTGACGACTTACATTAATAAAACTCAGTGATTGGATCGCCATCTTGGATTTAGAATCACGTGATGGTCGTCATCACGGCCGTAGACAGGTCCGGAAACTCCTATCCCTTACACATTGGAGACCGTATCCCCGCTTGACTACGCAAAAATTAGTTCTTCCTTTCTACCACCGTGAGCGCTACTTGTATGAGAAACGATTTTTGATTGGTCGTTGCGATTTGTAAACAACGATGGCGGCGACTTTTTTTTGTTGTTCGCCAAGAGAGTCCCAGTGAAAGTCCCAACTTAAAACGATTAGACATGTTGCGGTTCTCAAGATCGCAGTGCCGCCAGTGGCCCATTTAGAACTAATTTTTGCGCAATTAAGCAGGACCCGGACATGAACGACACAGGAAGTATCCGAACCTGTCTATAGAGCCGTGGTCGTCATATTGGATTTAGGATCACGTGATGGTCGCCATATTAGATTTAAAATCACGCGAAGGTCGCCATATTAGATTAGGATCACGTGATGGTTGCCATATTAGATTAGGATCACGTGATGGTTGCCATATTAGATTTAAAATCACGTGATGGTCGTTATATTAGATTTAGGATCACGTAATGGTCGCATATTGGATTTCAAACTAAAAGATATGCGCAAAAAGGTTTTAATGCGCTGAACCGTGTTTTTTTTCCGTCGGGAAGAGCTGCATTCGAGGTAACTGCCAAAAGCGTTAATGGGATCCCTTTCACAATGGGTATTTAATCCCTGAATACAAGGATCCCAATTCAGTTAATGGCAGCTACTTAAATCCAGTTTTTACAATGTGACAGGCAAGAAAAAAAGTGGCGCACAAAGACTTTGAACCATTTTTATGAAAGTCTCTTGGTTTGAAATCCAATATGGCGGCCAATCAAGTTTTCATAAATCAAAGATGGCCTTCTCACTTTTAAAAAGAGTTTCAAATGTTAGGAAGTTTACCTCACGCCATTCTTGGCTGAAATCCAGGAACTGCATCTAAATGCGCATAAACCAGCCAACTTCGAACAAAATGACATGAGGCAAATTTTCTATCTTTCGAACTTTATAAACCGATTTAGATTTTCTTGACTTTAAACGTATCAAACAAACACTCACGAAAAATGTAAAATAGGATTCGACACAGTCGGCGCCTTGTCTTCGTACGGTTCTATAATGATAGTGAACCCTTTCACATATGTAGACACCAAAGTTGCCAAATGCGTGACCAACACCAAGGACGAAAAATCCGTATGATCAGCTATTTCTAACGTCCTTAACAGCGACGATAACCTTTCCGCGCAAAACCTCAAAGGTTTCCTTTCTATGCAGACTTTCCCGTAGACGTCCTTTAAAAAAGACGCTGGAGATTCCTGCACTACGTGCTGCACTCTCAGTCTTGTTTTTAAATATTCCACGAATCTCTTTAAGAAACTAATAAAGTGCTCTGCGTTCCTAATGTTACCGGGGATAGATTCTGAAAACAAAGAAAAATTACATACATGAGGCACGAGTTTGCTTACAATGCCCGCTTGGAGGCGCTTCTATCAGTAGACGCCATTTACTAGCTTTTCTAAGTTTGAAATTTTAATTTTTTACCTTTTAATACTTCTTCTGGTAAAATTGGATTTGATAATACGAGATCAGTTTCTCGAGCGACACTAGCGTCCCTTAATCCAGAAACTAAACGGTTGTACTCTTCTTTCAGTTTGTGGGCGTCTGATTCTTTTATACTACAAAAGAAAAAAAATTTCAGTTTATAAAAAAAGGAACTGAATCGGGATTTTGAGTGCAAAATTACTCCTACAAGTTCTCTGAATATTCTTAACGGTAGCCAATCAAAGCTAAATAATTGTGAAATGGTGCGTTTCAATTGGTTACCGGTTATAACATGCAGCGCCCCTAGAGGAAAAATTTTGCGTCAACCTTCCAATTTTACTCACTCTGATATAGTCTTTTCCAATCTTTGAATGCTTGCAACACTTTTGTCAATAGTACGCCTGGTTATTTTCACGCTCATCGAATCTATACATACATTATCTGGGGGGAAAAAAATTATGTTTTTGATCTTTAGAAAAAAATCTAAGTCTTTGAAAGAGAAATTTTCTTAAACTATATTTCTTCTTACCAATATTATGAGCTTCATCAAACACAACCACAGCCGATTTCGTTAATTCTTTTGATACAACATCAGCTATTTTAGGATCGAGAAGATAATGGTAACTGTAGACTATAATGTTGGCATGTGTTATCTAACAAAAAAAAAATCAGAATTAATTAAAAAATTCGACAAATTACTCATTTTTAAACTTACTGTATATCTAGCTAAGAAGTAGGGACAATACCCTTTAGATCTAGAGTATTCTTTTAAATCATCTATACTATAAGCACCAGGTGGGATTGGTTCTTCTCTACCGAATGTATCATAAGCTTCATAAAAATCACAGACTTGTACATTTTTATTGTAACGATGTTGTTCTCTAACATATGATGCTGTTAAACTGTGACATCTTCCATCCACAACTTTTCCTTCTCTCTCTTTACTAACCTATAAAAAAAAAAAAAAAAAAAAAGGAATTAATACACCAATACTCAAAAAAAAAAAAATAAAAAAAAAAAATAAATTTATACCTGAGGATGAATGCAAAGATTTTTCCTAGACGTTAAAACTAAGCCCAACATATTAGGCTGCTGCCCTGTTTCACTTTCAATATAATTTAATAAGAGTCTTAACTCTTCTATTACTTTTTCAATTTCAGGTACAGTACGTGAACAGTATATTAATTTCGTTATATCTAATGGATTTGACAACATGTACGATATGACTAAAGAAAGAAGTGTAGTTGTCTTTCCGGTCCCTGAAGGCATTTCTAATAAGCAGTGTCCTTTGGCATCGAGGCCCTTTTTCAACTCCATCATGTAGGCATACTGCTCAGGGTATATGTAGTCATATGGGAAGTAGACTATCAAACCGTCTACGACAATCCTGGAAGGAGAAAATAGTTACCATTATTACAGAAGGTTAGTGCATTAGTACAATTAAAATCACAGTCAATTTCTTGGGTGGTGATCATATACAACATTGAAGAAGTATCAAGTAAGTATAGTGTGGACTTCAGCACTCTGTTTACAAAATTGAATATTTTGTTAAAGGGGCTCATGACCAGTCTCCTTTCCCAAATCATGTGGGCCGTGCTCTTAAATAACCAACAAGCAGTTTAACTCCGTAATACCGTGGTTCTGAAATTTATTTTTCATTTACCGCTAAAAACACTTTTTGAGGTTAGGTTAAGTCAACCGGGCTCGGGAAAATAAACAAGGAAATTACACAAGAAACCGTTTGGTTTCGATCGATTTTCCTTCGAAACTTGTTGCTCCGTTAAAAACAACTTACTTCATCGTTAAAGACTATTTTTAAATTCCGATGATTGATTATTAACTACCATGAAAGACATAACATCATTCATGAAAATCTAAAATCATTCATAACCATTTGTTTAATAACCAACGTTGACAAGAGGAAGATGCGCTCAGACGATTTCAGCGCGACCGCAGCGCTCCCGCGGTTGGCTGACGAACTAAAGCGGTGTCGTTTTTTAACATGTATCGATTTTGCCGAGGGTAGATAAATTGATTTATTTAAGAAAAACGAAGGTTAATTATGGTCATTTAAGCTAGTCAATTGAAAGATCTATAAATTAGATTGTGCATTGCTGAAAATAAACGCGATCGGACGGTGTAAAATAAAGTTATAAGTGGAAAAATGACGATCGAGATTTTTGTTTACTCTATGAAAAAACATATGAATGGGACAGAAAGAGCGAGTGGAAGAAAGTTTAGGCCCTAGGCCTACTTCCTGTGTTTTGCAAGTATAGGCTGATGTATCATATATGCCTCAAAAATGGTGAAATTAAGTACGAAATGGGGCAAAAGTAGAATATTCTACTTTTCGAAACATGACAGAGGCATATGAAGAGTAAGTATCCACCCTAATAAGTGTTATTATTCATTTCTTTGATATATCAAAACGCCTATTGTGAATCGGGGCTAGGTCATGGGTAAGCCTAACATTTGCGATTTTATTTTCGGTAAATTTCTCGTGTAAACCTTTTTTTCGTTACCTTTACCCGTCTGAATTCGTATTTTTTTCGTGTGAAAAGCTAGAGATCCTCCCAAATACCCTTACACACTTAAAAGTGTTCACCTATGTGCTTCATCCCTGAAATATATTTCCATCATAAAATTATATTTAAAAAAGTTAAAGACAAGTCAGAATCATTTTCAGCTGTAAACATTTGGGAAACCTTTTTTTTTTTTTAATTTTTTTTTTATTTTTATGCTCGAAAAAGAGAAAAGAAAGAAATCTTGTTAAATTAAAAATTTTCATTGTGTTGTGCTCTAAGGGAAAGAATGAATGAAAGGTGTAAAATCGAAAAACATCTTTTTGCAGAGAGATGTGTAAAAATATCCATACAGCAAATGAATTGTGCATAAAATCTTCCATTGTTTTAATGAATTAAAACTTCCTTTACGGGGCTTTAGCATTTCTTTTTCCTTACAGTAGTTCTGTCTATTTTTATTTAATAAATATTTTCTTAGCAGTTATTTCGTTTATAAAGGGAAAAGAAATGAAAATTTTTTATTTGGAGCGGTAGGTAGCTACCTTTTACATTTTTAACATCATAACATTTGAGAAGAATTTGCCTTTCGAGCATTAGTTACATTTCAGTCATTTTGTTTCGTAGAAAGAGGTGTTTGATTAATTAAATATTTAATGTGTGACGGTTCATAGTAAGTGATGACATTGAAGTTACTGATGATGATGATGGGAAAATTTTTGTAGCTAAATGTTTGTATGGTTTTTATTTTTTCATTTGATCTTACAAAAGAAATATTTTTAGTGGAGTAGTATGAGGGACTGAAGATGAAGAAAGTAAAAAATGGTTTTAAAGTTTGTTACTTTTACGTTGAAACATAGCACATGCTCAATTTTCTTAATTTCTAGCTTCCTTGCTTTTTTTTTTTTCATCTGAAAAATTATAGCCTATGAAGTTGTTTTGCTTTGTGTCTCAGGGATGATTTTCTTTGTTATGATTTCCCAATTTCAAATGTCGTATACAGTAGAGCTTGAAAAAGGACGTATATAAGGACCCACCGATATTCCACACCAATTGTTGACACCCAGTTTTCTGGCTAAAGTGGGAGGATCTAGTTTTTTTTTTTTTTTTTTGAATCAGACTTAAGTAATTTCATAGCTCTTTAAAGCTTCGAAACAATTTAAAAAATGCCAAAAAAAAATTTTTTGTAGTATTCGGAAGTTTCTTCAAATTGCAATTAGCCTACTTCAATCTATATTAATTCTTGCTGGTTTGTCCGTTCCTTTTTTTTTTTTTTTTTTTAAAGGATTTGTAGTTACTACCCACATTTCCTTATTAAGTTTTTCCTCAAAATTTTTTTTCCTTTTGATCATTTTGTTTTCATATATTTCTTCTTTTTTTTTTTCGATATTCTCCTTTTGAATCTATTTTTTTTTCTTTCCGGATTTTTCTCACATATCGATTTATCCCTCGTTCAATTTTTCCCTCTTTGGATTATCTTTTCTTGGATTCTCTTCTTTTTTTGAATTTCCTGCTCTTTCCGTTTTTCCTTCTTTTATTTCCCCTTAAGTAGTTTTTCTCTTAATTTTTTCGACTTCCTTTTCTCCCCCGGCTTATAAGCTTATCTCCGTCAATTATTTGAAGGGTAAAAGAGTCATCACCTATTTTCGTTTTTTTTTTTTTCCTCTTGATTTCGTCTTTAGCCACATACATGTTTTATCGTGACAAGAATCAATTAAAATAAGTCATATGCTTCCCAAAAAAGGCTCCCAATTTTTTTATTTTTTTATTTTTATTTTAACACAATTTTAATTTTTTTTTTCACTTTTGTATTTTTTTAAAAATTAAATTTAAAAAAAAAAAAAAAAAAAAAAAAAAAAAACCGAAAATTATTTGAGATATTTGACGAAGTTCTTTAGTGTTTCCAGGAATTTTTAGTGCAAGTTTGAACTTGTCACGCAGCGAAATAAATAATTTCAAAAAATCTGTGATTTCGTTGTTCAGGTTCGTGCAAGTGTAAACTTGTACTGAAAATACAGGAATAAGTCAATGCAGTTTGTGGGATACCTAAAATTTGGATGTTTTAAAAAATGGGACATAAAATTTTGAAGGGCCCATTGCGGTTCATCCAAATGAGATTTTCTCCAAAAAATTTTGGATGAAACGAATATGGGTTATTTTGCACTTGATCCAAATTCGTTTTATTCAGAATTTTTTGTATGAAATGCAAGAATGGCCCATTTACATTTTTTCCAAATGGCTTTTTATCCAATAAAATTTTGGATGAGAAGCAAGAAATTAATTCTGCAGTTCGTCGTAATTTGCTTTTTATCCAAAATTTTTTTTGGACGAAACGAATATTACACTGCGTTTTATGCAAAAATAATTTGGATAAAACGAATATTGATCGCTTTGCATTTTATTCAAATTTTATCCAAAAAGAAAATCAGAATTATTTTATTTTATGGGGTTTTCGCAAAACGATTTTCAATCCCTATTACGTTCCAATTTCTTTTAGCCATACGTATTATAAAGACAATTGACGGTGCCAAAGTTTTACAAGGAAAATCGTAAAAAATTGGAGGAAATCAGCTTAATATTTCTAGCTGAGCAAAATTTCCGGCGGTATGCCGTTCCTTTTTTTTTTTTTGCTTTGCTTCTTTTGAGGCGCTTGTAGAACTTTGTTTTTTTTGATGAAGTATCTGAAAAACGTAAGGGGTTGCTTTTTTTCTTATTCATAAGCTTAGGTGCGATTTCAGGCGACGGAAATCCACTAAATCAAAAGTCGCTAAATTAGAACCAAAATATTTCTGCTTCTTTCTGATTCCTGTCTTAACGATTCCCGATTTTTTTTTGGGGGGGGGGAAATTTTTTCTTGCATTGTATATTGCGTCTTGAATTTTTCTCTTACGCCATTCTTCTTCGATTTTTTTTCTCTTGATTTCGTCTTTAGCCACATACATGTTTTATCGTGACAAGAATCAATTAAAATAAGTAATATGCTTCCTAAAAAAGGCTCCCAATTTTTTTATTTTTTTATTTTTATTTAAACACAATTTTTTTTTTTTTTTTTCACTTTTGTATTTTTTTAAAAATTCAGTTTCAAAAAAAAAAAAAAAAAAAAAAAAAAACCGAAAATTATTTGAGGTATTTGACGAAGTTCTTTAGTGTTTCCAGGAATTTTTAGTGCAAGTTTGAACTTGTCACGCAGCGAAATAAATAATTTCAAAAAATCTGTGATTTCGTTGTTCAGGTTCGTGCAAGTGTAAACTTGTACTGAAAATACAGGAATAAGTCAATGCAGTTTGTGGGATACCTAAAATTTGGATGTTTTAAAAAATGGGACATAAAATTTTGAAGGGCCCATTGCGGTTCATCCAAATGGGATTTCCTCTAAAAAATTTTGGATAAAACGAATATGGGTTATTTTGCACTTGATCCAAATTCGTTTTACTCAGAATTTTTTGTATGAAATGCAAGAATGGCCCATTTACATTTTTTCCAAATGGCTTTTTATCCAATAAAATTTTGGATGAGAAACAAGAAATTAATTCTGCAGTTCATCGTAATTGCTTTTTATCCAAAATTTTTTTTGGACGAAACGAATATTAACTGTATTCCGTTTTATACAAAAATTGTTTGGATGAAACGAAAATTGATCGCTTTGCATTTAATCCAAAAAGAAAATCAGAATTATTTTATGGGGTTTTTGCAAAACGATTTTCAATCCCTATTACGTTCCAATTTCTTTTAGCCATTATAAAGACAATTGACGGTGCCAAAGTTTTACAGGAAAATCGTAAAAAATTGGAGGAAATCAGCTTAATATTTCTAGCTGAGCAAAATTTCCGGCGGTATGCCGTTCCTTTGTTTTTTTTTTTTTTTTTTTTTTTTTTTGCTTTGCTTCTTTTGAGGCGCTTGTAGAACTTTTTTTTTGTTGATGGAAGTATCTGAAAAAAGTAAGGGGTTGCTTTTTTTCTTATTCATAAGCTTAGGTGCGATTTCAGGCGACGGAAATCCACTAAATCAAAAGTCGCTAAATTAGGACCTAAATATTTCTGCTTCTTGTCTTAACGATTCCCGATTTTTTTTTTTTTGGGGGGGGGGGGGGGGAATTTTTTTTACATTGTATATTGCGTCTTGAATTTTTCTCTTACGCCATTCTTCTTCGATTTTTTTTTCTCTTGCAGTTTTCTCTACCGTTTTTATCCATGTTTTACTATTTCCCCTATTCAATATTTTCCTGCTTTTCTGTTGTTCAGAAAATTTGGAAATTTTTGAAAATTCAACCAATAAAAGTTGATTTTATACCTAGGGAAATATTTTCGAAAATTCCCGGAAATTATTTTTGGACCCTGACAAACCCCCGAAATTCAGAACCCCGATTCGGGCTTCTGCAAGTTTCTGCAAATTCTGGGTTCAGTAAATCGGGATAAAAGAGTGGAAAAGTACTTTATTTTGTTTTATTTTATTTGATTTTGAATTATTTTATAATTTTTTTTGATGACCAGCAGGTATTTAGGGTGGTTCAAATTTACCATACTCTTCGCGATTTTGTTCTTCGTGCGATTTTCAATTTTCTTATGGTCTAAAAACAAAAGCTGATTTTTGTTAGGTTTTTTCGATCACGTTTATGGGTGGCTTGCCGCCATTTTGTGCTTAAAAAAAATTTTTTTTTTTTCTGACATTTTTTTAAACAAATTTTTCCAAACCTTTAAAAGCAATTCTTTGGGACCGAAACAAATTTTTTATATGTTTTCGACGTCGTAGAATCCGAAAATGACCATTACGTTTCGACTAGAATCATCCATAACTAGCCAAACGTCCTTTCTTGGCCAAAAATATCAATTTTTTGTAAAAAGTCGATTTTAAGTCAATTATTGCCCCCATAAACTGTGCTAGAGTAT